>JAWQRN010000313.1:0-31589 GCA_033557685.1 Sperchopsis tessellata
TATATATTAAAACGATTGGATACTGGGATGCGGTGTCTATAAAATTTAGGATTGGTACCAAAAGCCCTCCTCGCCCGAACGTCATATAAATTTTCTTTCCTACCACAGTTTTTGACAAAAAATTAACTAGCACTGAAGCAAAGAATTTTATAAATTTCTCATTCTTCATTACATTATACTAATTTAAAGCAACTTAATTCTACAAAAAATAGTTACCCCAAAAACTTTCGATTTCTAGACTTCTATTCTCTATTCGTAACTAGCCCCCCTCACAATGAAAGGGTATCCTCTGTCATTGGTCTCAACCCACCAGTTAATAATGACCCTTCTAGGCCTCTAATTGAAAACCTTCTATACAGATTTCCACACATCTCAAAGCTCCCTGATAAAATTAAATGATTATTCAGGGTTTCTAAGATCATATTAGCCAACTATAACATTATCACGGTTAATTCTCTGTTTTCCCAACTCAAATATAAAACACCCATTGCTATGAGGAATAATGTCACTTACTGCATCACGTGTAAAGACTGTCAAACGCTTTACATAGGGCAGACGACCCAATCATTTAAACGAAGGTTAACACAGCATCGGTCTGATGTCAGTATAAAACCTAAGAACTGTGCTCTTGCATTACATCTGAGTCAAACTCATGCTACTAACTTTGACGAAGCCATAATTCTAGAAACTGAGCCAAATTACAATAAACGAATATTCGTCGAGGCATATCATATTACATAGCACTGTTAATTTTCGTTCTGATACATTGTAATTCTCACATTTTATCATTGGACCCTAGCCAGTCTATTACCCCACTCAACCAGTAACCAATTGAATGTATTTTCACTCAAGATGAAACCTTTTCTTATTTCTTCAAGCAAACTAATATGTTAACTTAGCCCGACCCTGGTACCTCATTTATATTTAAAATTTAATCTCACTCCAACCTTGTTTTGTAGACACTTCACCAACATTATATGAGTTGATACGGTTATGTAGGTTATGTTTTGTAGCATGTTTTCCTGTCAATATGCATGTTCCATATTGTTGCATTTTTGCTGTCCCTGGATTTACAATATGTATAAACCAGCTGCCAATTTAGCTACATAATACTACAGTCTGTCAGTTCTTGAAAAAAATTAAACAAAATATATTTTTCTTTATTAACAAAATCAATTCCTTAGTTTTGTGTTGTTTCTGAAATTCCAACACTTCAGTTATAAATAAAGAATTGTAGTACAGCATGTACAATTTTCATATGCCTTTGTAGATGGAATAAAATAATTCCGAAATATTGCATAAGAAAAAAGTAGTTCAGTTTAGCACCTTCAGCCTAAATTTTCTAGATCACAGTATCCAATTACTTTAAAATTATGTATGCACAGTGCTTACCTACAGGTACGACTTTGTATATATATATATATATATATATATATATATATATATATATATATATCTACACGATTTCCACCCGGAAACATCATTCATATAAGTAAACAACATTTTTTTTACAATTAACTGTGTGTTCATGTCTGTATTAGGTCTTGTTAATATGCCTGCAAATTCCGTAACCTAAGGTGCTTCAAAATACCAACAAAACATATAAAAAGTTCAATGTTATAGTTTTGATTGTTGTCTCTCTCCAAATGTTATTCTTTATTAAAAAAAAAATGATGGATTAAGCTGAGAAAACTTCGGGCACAGCATTTTACAAGTTTGATGAGTTTATTGATGTTCCCGGGCTCATGGGCCCTTTTTAATTGGACATCCTTCTGTTTCTATTATATTTATGTTTTGGTTTTAATTGTTGAACTTTATTGCGTAAATTATCCGTATGTATGACATAACGCATACCTTCGAGCCGACTAGACTATATCTAGCTTTCTATTATTTCTTTAAATGCGATATTAAAAATTGGTCTGGACGACTAAACACAGCACTGAAGTTCAGATTCATACGGCATGAGCTGATTACTGTTAATTAATCGTATTCAAATGATGTGGTAAAAATTCTAGGAATAAGAATTTATAATAGTGATTTATAAGTCGTCCTATCAATATAGTTACTGGTAATATAATTTTGATAAAGATATATACTGATCTTTTGTTTTTAATCCTGTTGTTGAGTTAATTTCGGACTGATTCTGTGACCGATGTGACATATCATATACATCTTCGAAACAAACTTTGCAACCTGAATACTTACGCAAACAAAACTGTTGTCAACGCATGTGGTATAATCAGCAACTACTCCAAAGGCAATAAATATGTTAACTTACCAAATTATATCAACGGGAATAGTAATCCAAATTCATCATGACAAAAGTAAACACAAAACAACAAACACTAACAGGTACAGCACTAATCAAATATTTTATAACCCAAAACCAGATAACGCTTGTCGCTGTGTATAAATAAATATTGGATCGGATTTGCAATCGTCAACAGTCCACGCACACTAGGTATTATAAACACTTGGAGTACCGTCTATAGACGGTGAGAGATATGAACGGCACAATTACACCTGTCTGACTAACAACACGAGTTGCGAGAACCGCGAGTTGGGCCATCCACAGCCTACCTCGATTGTTCATTCGCTAGCCTGGGGACTTGGGAGTGAGTCGTGACGTTGCCAACCAAGATCGAGGTACGAATGGACATGGTTTCTTCGGCCGACATTCTATACAGCTGATTGGGAACACATGGATCTTACTGCTGATGAAAATACTATATTGTTTTATTCTTCTTCAATCATGTGTGTCGTTTGAAATATAGTATTGATTGTATTAAGTTTTTTCACATGCATTCAATTAAAAGTACTTTTCGAAAATATGTATTAATAGTAGTGTATTTATTACCATATCAAATATATGTAACCCAATAACCCATTAGGGTAAAGGAAATTCAAATTAGTGATATGATTATTTGGCAACGATTCGATATTCGACCTAGTCGGTTTCGACAGCATCTTTTTTACTGAGTATTTGATCGTCTATAATTCAAAGGCGGAATATTCATCCACCTAATATTATTTCTTCGAATATTTGACGGTCGAATACCCATTAGATCATAAAATGGTTGCTACATATATAGCACTATAATATGTCTTTCGCGGACAAAATAGTTTCATACTGTATTTTCTTTTAACTGTAGTTCGTTTCTATTGAATATTTTCACTACCTGTATTAAATGTATTGTTTACCTCACGAACATAGGCTTCACACATGAATATAATAGATGCACACTAGCAGTTGCAACGCGGAAAGTAAATAAATTTAATAATAAAAAAGTGTCATAAATAAACAAATGTGCAACAAAAAAATATTTATAGCCGTAATGCCGCTTTACACAGACGATTTTTTTTACGGCACGTCTATCATAGCTTTATAATACCTTATATTAGTTACCGGTAGTTAACATAGTTATAAGCACTTTTCGTTTGTTAAATTTGTTATATTAAGCAATTGCCGCCATGATACAAAAAGATTTTTTAAAATTCACCAATTAGAATTATAAAATGTGATGATAATAAACATTGCGTACTATCTATATATATTTGCATATACATGGATTATCAGACATAGATGTGACAGTATGTTTTAGATTTAAAAATTTTAGTGCTTGCGGTAAACATGTACTTAAAAATAATCTAATTTATAAAACCTTAAAAAAGATATGGAGGATTTTTTGACATAATTTTTGGCTGAATGCCATTTTGTAATTGATATTTGGCGTGGAATCGTTGGTATGCATCATTCTATGAAAATATCAATATATGTCTTTTAGAGCTTGTCAGGTTAGGGGTGGGGTGTAGATGATTTCGAGTCCAAAATGTTTAAATGTGAGTATTTCGTCTGAAATAGTCAAAAATACCCAGTGTATGTAGTAGCAAGTTAGTCTAAAATTGATTAAAAAACTTATTTGCAGATGTGACAAAACCAGTACCACCTGTATTAACTGGAAACTATGTCTGTTGAAATCGAATCCTCCCATAATGCAAGCTCATTTAAGTCAGTAAAGTACATAGGTATGTACACAGTTAATAATGTTGACCGTTACTTCATGAAACTATACTAGCATATCTACAAAAGTTAAGAACATGATTTAAATAATAATTTTTTGACAATATTATAAAAAATGAAACAAGTTAAATTTGTAAAATATCTTTAAAACTTTTATTAAATATTTTCTTAACCCTTACAATTTATTAGATATAACAAATGATCTAATATAGTTAGACATTTAAAACAAATATTTTGATTACAGAAATAATTCTTTTAATAATATTGAAAAATTTTCGTTGCTTAGAGCCTTTATTGATAAGCCACCAACGAACACTCCAATGAAATTTTCCATTGGGATATTTCACATGTTATGCGCATTATCAGTTGACATTGGTCAAGTTGGATACCCTCACAGTATGTGCTAGCAGCATAGCATCTGCTCGCTTATGAACCCTTATTTATATGAAATATTTCACAAGAGACTGCGCAGGTAACCTAAACAGTGTTACTCAATGATTTATTTTTTCATTTGTTTAGGGCAGGGAAACAGGCAATTCAGAAGTAACGGTTTTCACTGTTAATACGGGAGCGAAGGAAATAACTGTACGCGCATCCTGCACCCATGCTACGCCATTTAGTTCGTATGGAGTGTTTTAGTGGGCCACAACGTGCGTTCGTTGTTAAAAACTGTAACCAAAATAACGAATTAGAGGCTACATTGGGAGAATTGATCCTAGCACATCTTCCTATGCAAATAAAACATGGGTTAACAATTTCGAGGAAACTGATTCGGTTCTAAATTATAAGCCTTCATGTGGAAGAAGAACCGCCCGTACGTCAGAAAATATTGCTGCGCTTACGGTTGCCATCAACAGGAGTTTGCGGACTGACATAATATTGTAATGAATATATTCGACAAAAATGTAAAAATTATGTTACATCATGACTTCAAATCATATATGGCAATCTATGTTGTTTTAGTTTATATACAGGAAAAGTTGTTAATAAATATTTAAAAGTTAATATCCGTCTATATGAATTTTGTTTCCAGGTGGAAACCGTGTAGAGTCTCTGATAAGTGCTGACGCTTCGTCCACTGCTGCAAGGGATATTTTCAAGGCGAGTGATGTTACTTCAACGAATGAATTCATTGCACTGATCCAAACTCAGCCTTATCAGAACCTCTACACGGTGTCCACTTGGAGTAAACATTCATACAGACAATAACCGTGGAAGTCTATTACATTTAATATCCGTCTATTTATAATCGCCCGTTTTCCCCACCGACCTTTTTATAAGCCTTTTCATATATACAGCGGCAACCGAGACAAAGATATTAGTGCTGCTAAAAATAATCAACTATTTTTAAATTGGCCGATGATCGACTAATCGAAAGCATTAGATAAACTATTTCGAATAGTCAACGGTCGATTAGTTGACGACCCACTAATGGAATCGATTAATTGACCGTCGGCTATTCGAAACCAATTATATACATAGTTCTTTCGATTCATCGATTATCGGCTAATTTAATGATCGACAGACGCCACTACCATATAAAATTTTAAGGTTTTGTTTCAAAAATTGAATATTTAATTTGATGTGAAGTAACTACATACATCCTCGCAAATACGAAAACTGCTCGAAAATTGTGCATTGTAAAGGTGTGCATTATTTAACAATACAAAGGAAGTTGTAGCTTAAGTCCGGTATAATGTAAATTTATTTAAAAAATGTCTATATAAACTGCATATAAAAAATATAACTGCACGTATATCCACATGCAGGCAGGGGATTCCCCTAAGTGTTATGTCCTCCATAATGTATGTGGATGATACATAATATCCATTTAAATCAGCGCAGATTTATACCCGATAGTGGAACTTCCTCAATTGTACACATACATATATGTTCACCATGTCACTTGGAAATAACCTTGTTAATACAATAGTTTCCATTAGATAAGGTGGATTTAATAATAATGATAAATTATTCCAAAATATCGAAATATTTCTATATTTTTTCCATTTTATGTCCATAAAGTAACTTGTCTTCATCACGTATGTTATTTTTTAAATTACAACCAATGAACGATATACATCACAATACATTATAGAGATTTTATAGGAATAAAAAAATAATTTTATCTCCCGACTGTTAGTAGATTTTACTTAGTCAATCACTAACGCGTTCGAACACCCATCAAATTAATTTAAACCAATATTAGGATTTAATTTATTGTTGCTAAACGAAGTTAATTTAGAAGAGTTTTATTTTATTAATAACTGCAATAATTATAAAAACACAGATAAATATAAATTGTAACAATAGGAAAATATAAACAAATTCGGAGGTTCCCCTATTAATACATTGTGACAACGTGTAATTCCCCATTAAACCATAAAATATTCTTCTCAGCATTTTAGTGCATTCCGTAATATTCTTACAAAAATAAAAAAAAACAAAAGGAATCTTCAGTTGAAGTGCGCGAAATTGTTATTAACTTGCATAAAAATATAAAATGTTATCGAGAAATTAGTAAAACAGTTAAACTTGTTGATACAACTGTACATTCAATTGTAAAATAAATATAAACTGACTCACTCAGAAATTCGTATTACAAAATATCCGCGCAAATCGACAAACAAGTGCCCCTTAAATAATATCTACGGTAGTAGAAGAGATGGAAAAGGTCATTAATCCTGAAAAAATGGATATAATAGTAGTCTCGAAGAAAATCATTTATTAGTGAACAAAATCGTCAAAAAAGGATTGATTTTGCTAAAACTCACATTAATGAAGATTTTGAATTTTGGAAAACGGTGTTATTTTACTGATAATAGAAAATTTAATATTTTTGGTGCGATGGAAATGGTAAAGTGTGGACAGAAAGTTTGAACGGAGCTGAATATTCAAAATACTGTTTAGTACTTATAAGTTAATAAACTATTTATTGTATTACTATAAATATAAATATTTACTTTGTTAGTGAATTTGGGGAGTGTTCGAACACTTTGGTGACTGGCTGTAAGTAATTTAACAAGAAAAACGATAATATTTACAAAAATAATATATATCAATTTTAATAATTCAATATTTATAGGTATGTATACAACTGACTGTCACGTTCGATGCTAAAAGTCTGGTTAGATAGCATGTTCAATGTACTAAATTAATAGATATGTGGGAGGATTTTATTCGGTACAATAATTTAATAGGTGCTCGCTCTTGGTTAGATTAACTGTAGTTAAGCCATTGCACTATCATAATTGCCAAACAAATGTAAGGAAAGGCTCCAAATATTTAGATTACAAAAATAGTACGAATTCCTGGTAAACTATGGATATTTATTATTACCTAAGGATATGTATGGCTTTTTTTTGTGGCAAAAGAAACAATTTATCAACTGCGTAAAATGTTTGCTTGAACAGGCTCCACTTTATAAATGATCTGGTAATTATATTTTGTCTGTCATGATAATATTAAAATATAAATGAAATTATTCGAGATGGTTTTATAATTTTACGATTTTATTTAATAAATGGACAAATATTTGTGTTTATTCATTTTTTTATAATGGCCTTTTTTCGCTGCTATGGCAAACACTTCACACAAAGGAACTACCACACTTGAGAATTTTGTGTTCAACTGAAAATGTAATAAGTCATGTATTATATAGTGATTTTCACACACACATACCACAGAAGAGCTCCAAGAAGAATTTATTGCTATAGATTCAGAAAAACGAAATGTAGGCCTTAGGATGCTAATTAACTGGCTTTGATAGATAGCGCAAAGAAAAAAGTTTGTGTCCAGTACACCTGGTGATGTATTTAGAGATACATGATGGGTTTAAGAATTAGTAATCGAAAATGGATAACAAATCAAACTAGGTGTAAAAATGTTCTAATATCTTGACTTAATTTCGTTTCCCTTATTGCTACAGAACTGTAAGAAAATCTTTAAAACTAATGCATTATACATAATGTATTAGATAATGCTGAAAGTATTTTTTATTTAGCTACAGAAATACATGAAAAGTTTAAAAGTACCAAGCAACCTTGCCAATAAATACACCGTTATAGATATTTACATTCTGCACGTGTAAAAATAAATTTCGGTAATTTAAATGCAAACGTGTACTTCCTCACCTTACTCACCAACCAGGTATGTGTGGTGCGTATGTCTCGCAATTTTTTTATTGTTTTTATCCAGCTACTATCTAGCATTTCACTTTTTCAGTACAAACATTTAACAGTGCGCCGTCTTGTAAATTCTTTGCGTTATGTAACTTCTTCAGGTTGTATTAAAACGACATTACCATTAGCACGTGAGTTAAATAGGTCCAATTAGATGTTCATCTAGTTTATATTCTTAGCTAATGACATCGAATCGACGCAAAACAACATCATCATCGCGTTCCTATTTTGCTCCCAAGGCTGGCCAAATTACTTAGACTTTAGACCATCCATGATGTAAGTTGATGATCAATTTCAAACGTGTACACATTAAGAGTTCATACTCATTATAGTTTCAAAGCGTTTAATATAAATGTATTTTATATGTATATTTGGTAACAGCGAATATATAGGTAGACAATTAGATGAGGACATCATCTTAAGGAACAAACTATTTAAAAAAGTATGTACTTTAAATTCAATACGTCGACTTCCAAAGCCACAGTACATATCTTCAGGTTTTACGGGCGATATTTTATGACTAGCATTTCTAAGAGCATGACATACTACACTTAGCACTTTTTAGAATTGGTCGGCACCCTCGCCCAGAACTTTGTGTCCAAACAAGGGGTATCCACGTCATTCCTAACTTTAATATGAGAAACACGATTGCGTTTACTAGAAAGCTTACTTTTATAAATTTTAAGATTGACGATCGTTTTCTGGTGGTTTCCATTGATATATTTAATGAAATGCTTACAAGTCAAGTAAAATTTCGATTAGTTTTAGAGGATTCAATTTTAATCTTCGCTGGAATATTCACTGATCAACTAAAAGGCCTCCTTTTGAGTAGGTGTGCGTAGTATGTGATGTTCTGGACAAGATACTTAACGATATACATTATTCAATAACATATTGTGTATGGATTAAATAAAACTCACAATCCGTATTATTTGAAATAAAAATATACTTTGTACAAACAGTTTACAAAATAACACACGTCTAAAATGCTATACAAAAGTCAAAATATACTATTAGCTACAGATTAATCATTTCAAAACTTCACTTACAAAATCTCTTTCTAAACTCAATTCTACACAGTATTTTTGTAAATTCTCGTACTCTCAGGTTCATCTGATATTCAGATATTGCTGGATGTAATGTATTTTAAGAACTCTAGCTATACATATAAATATACAATTCTAGCAATATCTGGTAAAATCTAATTAACGTTAATCAGGAGAATTGTAAAAATGTCTAGATACTAAAAAAGATTATTGAAATAGTTTAGATGTAACTGTTATTATAAATTATAGTAATAGTTTTCAATTGGAAACTCACATATTGATCATTGTATACATTTTCACAGCAACGGAGAACCATAACCTTGCTTCCTTTAATTCTCTTGTACATCGTTTGTTCTCTATTAACTATCACTCGTACGAATGGTTATTTCATCCGTGATGTTTGCAAGGGTTACGATAGAAAATTTTAAATAACATATTCCAACATATATGGTATTAAGGTTCTCAATGCTCTTCTAAATCTTAAATTACCATACCCTTTCATGCAGCCGTTTCATACAATATTGCAAAGCGTCATTAACCCATTCATGAAGTAAACTACAATAATTTTCATCTTTGCATAACTACTAACGGTATGCTGAGTCAGATCCTTAAACTAGCAGTGGAATGAATTTCCTGCTCTGAGAATGTAAAGCATTAATATTCGCTAGAAGGTAAACTTTCATACTCATCCAAAAGTATCACAAATATCCAAAAATTTAGAAATGCGATATTGTTGCAAGTCTCGAGATCATCAGCCGATCTAATCCTCACCTTAACCTCAATAAATTACACAGTTTTTATCAAATCCTTTACTTAAACTTCAATAGTTCAGTGCGTAGGCTTCCACGTTGCAGGGGACATCATCAAGACATGTAGCTCTTAAAAGTGCTAATTATAGATTGCCATGTTTTTAGGCAGTTTCATTATTTGAAGATAGCTACCGGAAATTAAAACAATAGGAGGAAATACTAGGCGGTGAAAACATAATACGTATCCGTTGCGAAGAGTATGGAATAGGTAGCAGGAGACTCGCTATTCTACTCGGTGTAGTAGGCATGAAATATCGAGAGGAGGAGTACGAGTTTCTTTTTTCGAAATTTTTATTTTAATAACTTAACGCAAATTAAAAATTCAAAGAAAAACAAATTGTATTGGAATAATTATTGTATTGCAGTCCAAAACAAAAGCAGTTTATAAGTCAGTTCTCGTTTGTTATTGCAAAAGTCGTCTCGATCAATCCCGGAACGTGAACAGTGTGTTCATATATGTTTTGGTCCCGAATATCGAGAAATAAAAACAAAATTTATTGGATCGAACAATTTGAGGTAAAGGACAGTTTGGAATTAGAAAAATTGTACCCTTGAAATTGGATTGAACGCTAATTGATCTACACTATTTTGGATTCCTTCATCTTCGTGTTATTTTATTTACATAGAAGTAAATCGTTAAATTCAGTTCGTTGAATTTAATAATACTAATCCTATGAACCCATCTTAACGTTAAAGTTAGCCTTTATAATAAAGATGGAATGTACCACTTCTGGTAAGCAAGTAGCACAGTTGTCCATGCTAGTTTTGTTAAGAAACAGTTATATGGGCATAATAGATTAAAGATTACTTAATGTCCGAATTTTTACAAGGTCGATTAAGTCATGCGTTATTTTCTTTTCAATAGTAAAAGCAATATTTACACATGAATTCGTTTTATGGGATTTCAGAAGCCAATAAACGTAATCATTATATGTTTGATTGATCAAGGTGTATGAAATCGATTACTTTCAATATTATTGTCAAGACTTCCGTAATTACCTGGCTGGCTTTCTTTTGTGAACGTCCCTAGTATTTCCGGTGTGTCGCACTCCTTAATCTTCGATAATTGTTTTCGATTCAGAAACGTAAAATTTATATTATGGGAAAGTTTGGTATAATTATCGGTAATACTATATGTCTGTGCGCTCGATAAAATAATACTGGTGCAAATTAATGTTATTTGTTCAGAATAAACCAACAATTATCTACTAAATTGTTACAAAATGACATTTTGATGAGAAACAGGATTTATATGTGTGCAGTATAGTATTAAGTGCTTTCAGATGTTATGCTCTGTATATTCGTAGGTGAAGTTTAAATGCCAAAAAACGATAGTTCATTTTGTTTACTTTCTTTAACGTTTTCAAAATTGGTAATTTCTCAAAAATTCCGGTTATACATGCTATGTGTTTAAAACGTGTAGTAGACATATTAAGTATATTTACCCGATTAATATATTAGCAATCGTTAATATTAATTTGGTTTTTATCTATTTACTAATTCATTATGAATTTCATTAACAAACTATTTCGTAATATAAGACAATGAAAATGTTTGAATAATAAAATATTAAAATAAAATTTGTTTACCAGACCAAAGGCACTATTTTATAGAAATATCAAACAAGCAGCAGTAAAAAATTATTACATAAATTGTTAGATTAGTTTATTCAGATATCCACAAATATGAGATATATTTAATGGACAGATGCTAGATAGACGTATTCCCTGCGTTAAATCAGTCCGCAAAGTCATTCAAAATTTGAAAAACTTTGGTGTTTTCAAAACTACAACCACTGTCGAAAACAGACCAGCATATGAGAGTTAACTTTGTGGAAATGGTCGTTGAAAATGAAGAGGCTGTGGCATTGGTGACGCTTTTGGAATTTTCCATATAACGGCACATAAAATAATGCAAGCAAAATAAAAATGAAAATTCACAAATGTAATTGGATAATTTACGCAGATCCAGTGTTTCTTTTCGTAATATTTGATCATCAAACATAATATTACGATTGTCTTTTTGGTATTGAATTATGAATATTTTTTATAGGAGCTTGTTAATTGGTACTCTAAAAATTATGATATTGTGAAGATAGATACAAAATAGAAGAATTAATTTTGGTATAAGAAAAAAATAAATAAAACTTCCACTCAGGATCTCTGTCAACCTAAACGAGGTTTGTGACTTCTAGACCGCATGCAACATCCTATACGGGTCATACATTAAAACGGTTAATAAATCATATCATTTGTAACTGAAATACATAATATATTTCTAAAGTGATATCGACAAAAATACAGTAATGGATGCACATTAATAATTAACTAGACAAAATATTTATCTGTTATATATAGTGGGTCAATTTTATCGGCAAATATAAAATTTCAGTATTTGTACTAAACTATTTTTACACAATGTAAATTTTAAGTATTGAAGAAAATGAACAAACAGACTCATAAATACATCTATTACAAAAACATAAAATAAAAATTCCTAACATTTAAGAGAATATATATGACTAGGACTATGGGCAATAGGTATTAGAATTAGAATTATTTCAAATATGTATTACAATATGTATAAAATATAACGTTGTTCTTCCAGTTTAAAAATTTCAGTATAGTATAATACTGATTTTGTTCCCCAAAATGGTGGTTCTGCAGTATAACATAAAATCACAAAGACTGTTATTTCTTTTAAAATAAATCATAGTTCTGTACATTTTCCTATAATTTATATGATTCTTTCTCTATACGTTGGGTAATAATCAATAATGTCTGAATAAAATGCTCTATCAAATTACTTTTCAATTTAAACTAGACAAAGCCACCTCGTTAGCTCAGTGGTTAAGTACTATGCTACTAAGTGTGAGGTCTCGGGATCGAGACCCAGAGGCGCCTGGCCTTTTGTGATTAGGGAAATGTCTTTTTGGTGCTCCTTTCCGGGAGGGACTTACAACTGTGGGTCCCGTGTATTGTACGTAAAAAATACCACGTGCACGTAAAAGAACCTAATCCCAGTTGTAACACTGGATGCTGTAAATTTTCCAGGTATGGGAGCCTAATCCCTGGCGTCGGTGATTGGCCATAGTAGCGGAAATAGGCCGACGTTAATTAAACAAGCAAACAACAGACTTAGACAATTAAATTGGGGTCCTAGGAAGTGCCACACAGACACAAACAGACATCATTCCAAAAATGGTCAAATCGTATTCAAAGAATTTCAAAAGTATAAATTCACTGAAATCTGGAAGTTGTTTTTTTATGATTACTATATTTTCACTTACAGCAGTCTATGTGTGGAGAAAGTAAAAATATGTTACACCAAATAACTCTACGCACCAAAGGAAATATCATAGCTATATCACACAACAGCCACGAACTGCAGCTAAATTTCGATCAATGTGGGAATCAGTGGTAACGATTATGTTAACCAACTTGCACTTAAAGCGATCACTGACCTATTAATACACGTTAAGTTTCATTACTTGGAACACCTTCAAAAAGCAAGGAAATAACTCTTGCAGTCTTGGCAATAATTTTGGACAGACTTTAGATCTATAAAAGACGTCACTTATGGGACTCGATCTCAAGCATACAAACAAAATCATGTTTTTATATTCTTTAATATACTACAGGGAATTCTTCTCTACATTATTTCACATAAGATCTAATTCCTGTCGTTTCCCTGAGCACCTTCATCGACTAGGAGTAAATGACTCACCCTTATGCCATTGTGCCATAATAATATCATTTTCGAATCAACAAAAATTAAAATTTCCTCTCCTTTAGAAATAAATAATCTTCTAGCTTTTGACAAAATTAATACTAATCATATATTAAATAAATTTATCAAGTCTATCAAATTGATAAAACTTAGGCAACCTAATCTAAAAATATATAGAAACAACAGCACTAACTGGCAAAATAAAAAGCTAAAATAAGAAATTAATATCAAAATTTTGCATTCTAATGCTAACATGCTGGAGACACATTTTAAGGAGATTGTATTTATAAAGATACATATGTTTAGAGAGTTTACATCTCTAATAAGTGCCGGTGTTTCGTCCACTGTTGAAAGAGATATTTTCAAAGCAAGTTATTTTACTTCAACGAATGAAGTCAATACACTGATCCAGACTCGGCCGGATCATGCTTATATAGGCAAGGAGAGGAATGCATTACGCTGGAACAGTTCCATACGGTTGGTTGCTATCGAGTGAAGAAGGAGAGAAATGAGTCAGGGGGAGGATCCAAACGATGGGAAGTTGGAAACCATCGTCCCTGTTAATATTGCTGGGGCGACTATGACCCTCAATGCCAATTCTAAATTTTCTGGGAAACGAAAGAGGCTCCCGAGCCAACACTTAAGTATCTTGGAATATGTTTCATGATGATGCTAACGGCTGATTGATTCATATGACTAAGACGAGAACAGCGTCCGAACTCCTTTAAACGAGAAGCAATCGTACGCTTAGCTTCTTCGATATAGACCTTACCACAGGTACAAGGGACCTGAAAACCCTATTCGCTTTACAACGGGATGTTATATTTTGAAGAAGGGAGAATGTGCGATAACTTTTGGATTGGGAAAAATACTGTTTTAATGTAAAATGACGAATGGTATATAAGCTGTTGCTTTCACCTCACTAGTATTTTTGACAGCTATATGTGGATTCTTGAAACGTCTTGTTGATGACAAATTATTTACATTGGATAAAAACGCATCGGTGATTGTAAGCAACTCCTGGGAAAGTAAAGTTGTGTCGTACAACTTTAAAGCTCGGTGTGCGAGATATTTAATCACAGACTTTTTCTGCCAGGGGTGATAATGTGACAATGCCTGCAAATACTTCTTGGTATGGGTGGGCTTACGATGAACGGAATGAATAAGTGATCTACGTCTCAATAATACATCTGAAAAAGGAAGGGAGTTTGAAGAATCAATCTTCATCGTAAAACGAATATTGGGATTGTTGAGAGTTAATGCGATTGAAAAATGCATTTTGTGACTCACGTCCCAACGACCATATAACAAACGATTGATCCACGAATCGGAAACATTATTTGAGCTTTATATCGGAACACAATAATGCCAATTGTTCAAATGCCTCCTTAAAAATATTGGCAACAACGAGAAGCAACGGTGAAGCTATAGCAGCTCCAGATGTTTGTTCGTAGAAATGTTCCCTAATCGGAAATATGTGGACTTCAGACAAAAATTTTCCGATTTAGAGACCATTAGTGTGGTCGTGAAAGTTTACGTACATAATTAAAACATATTTCCTATTAACAATCCTTACAAATAGGTTAGTTAAATGTTAAATGTTTTTAACATTTTCTTACGAAACACAAAGTTTTGGTAGATATTGAAAAATCTATTTCGGTTTTGTGAATTTTACTCCATACTTTTACCTTTCCATTATATATTCACTTGGTAGGCAATTAATAAAAAAATAGTTTAGCATTTTATTATTTTTCTTGGAGAGAACCAATATAATTGTATGTGTAGTGAAACTTTTATAATTTTTAGGTGGAAGCTGGTAGCCTCTCTAAGAAAGCATAGCCAGTGTTTTGGAGAAACACTTTAGATTAAAATAGTGCACGTCATTTAGCTTCAAAATATTATAAACATCGTTACCTTAAATATTTAAATTGATAGTAGAGGTGTTTTCTATATTACAGGGAATCGTCAATAAATTATAAGCACTGTTCACTGCATACATAAAATCTCCATAAAATACATTAAATTGCTCAATAGCAGCAAAAGCTACATATCCAATGTCTCACTTGGTAAAAATGAAGTATATAAAGTACAATTAACTGCATTCTACCATTTATTCAAAAACAATAAAATTCCACCATTATCTTTAATTGTGATCGCTAAAAATTGTTTACTATTCATTACGAGACACAGCTTTTTGCCAATTATCCGGCTGCTAGTAAAGTATGCAGGTGGAACGAGATCACAGACAGGCGATATTGTGTCTATAGACCTAGATCTCACGGAACAATAAGGCAAAGAACTGTTTGCATAGCTATTTTCAACACCACAAATTATGTTACGATTTTTGTTTACCTAAGAAAATGTTAATGTAGACCAAGATAAAAAGCTAGTTATTAAACTTATCAATAACAGTGGTTACACTAAAATGGTTGACTTTATGTAATCGAAATTGTTATATTAGTAAGCAATATAAGTATATCCTGGAATTTGCAAAAAAGGTATACTATTACTATATCGAGTGATCATGAAATCTGCAGATCTTATTCTAGTGCTGTTGATGAGTATTTACACTACTGAACATCCATAGCACCTGCAATAGAACTTACTAGACCAAGGATCCCGACGCTCGCGTCTCGTACCGTTCAGAGTTGCCTCTTGATATATAGATATCTCGAGAAGCGATAATATAAGAAACCAGTCCCACTATGGATACAGAAGCGTGCAATATTCGGACGATTAATATACTCCCTAAAGTTATACAGTTTTATAATTTATTATTTTGTTAATGTAAACTACGTATTTTAGGATACATATACTTTAAATTAGTTGAATTGTAGATTGTGAATGTTTAAAATCATTACAATATTTTTAGATACTCTTAAAACAAAATTACTACACAACCTCACGTCTTACAAAATCAGACCACACATATTTATTAAAGTTACTCGACTTTTATAATAATCCTTTTTTAATCAGAACCCTAATTTTGTTTGATATCTCTGTTCTTAAATATTAATAAACAACCGTTTGTTCACTTATATTATCTTTTCCATTTACTTTGTTAAACATATTCCTTAGGTCCGTTATATTTTCCTTCCAACGTCTTAATACTTTGTGCACCAAATTTTGAAACATTTCTTAGGAAAGATATATAATTGTTTTTAGTATCTTTCTTTTGATAAAAAATCCTAGAAATTAGAAAAATGTATTTTTAAAAATGGTGAATTAGTGATTTTGTAGTAAATAAATTATTACAATTAGAAAGAAAAATAAAAACTAAGATACTAGACCGTTGAAAAACATATAAAATATATTACAATTATGGTAGGAAATGTTAGAAAAATTTAGTGCTTACCGCGAAAAACGTTACAAAAAATGCACTGATCCTTTTATGATTATGGAAAAAGCTATATGTTGGTCGTTTTTTAGTAATGAAGAATTATAATTTATTTAAAAAAAAATTGGTCCACAGACAGAATACAGTATTTGCGGTCTCTTACCAGCGAAATTGAGATCAATATTGAAATGGATGCTGAAAATAAATTACTTGAAACAAGAATATGTAAGAATATATGTTTTCGACCATGTGTGTTCTGAAACCGGAACTATAGACGTTCCGTTAGCCGTTTGCTAGAAATGCCGAAACCTCTTGATGAGAAAATTTTATTTGGATTAAAAATGTGCCAACTAAAACAGATAATATCCACTGAAGACAAAACGTAAAATGCAGTTCGGGTCAAAAGAGAATACTTTCGCTAACATTTTTGGTTTTAGTTCTATGATCTTTCGGGTTTAGGTATAGTTATACAAGTACCCACTTCTATATTAACTTTTCTAAATTATTACAAAGTGTATATAAATGTCAAGTACATTTCAAAACACACAAATTAAAAAGTTAAACATAGGTATATTAACAAATATAGGAATAAGCCGGAATACAGTGCATACCGTGTTTCTGTTAATAAAATGTCATCAGCACTGCTCTGATAGTAATTAGCTGTACCAAATCGTACGATATATAATTTAATTTCTTTGTTTTTTCAAATTCCAACCTAATGCACCGAAAATAAAGTGATACAACTAATTTCATTACCTGTTTATGGTAAGGTTTCATTAACTCCCTGTTTTGTAGATTCCGGGTGATTTTTTCATATTTATAGCCCGGTATTTTAGCTAGTTTGGGATTCTTTGATCCTTTTTCAAACCAGTCTAGGAGTTCAAGATCACTCCCTACACGATAAATTAAAGTTGCGGAAAGTTACCGCTCATCCAAGAGATTTAATTACTTGTATTTTTTTATAATAATTGAGATGTTTTATTGTATCTTGTGTGAGATACAGACCCATGTTTACAAACAATTACTTCCAGATAATATGCAAGAAATCCTCTCATCATAGTCAACAGAAAATGTTTTCTGATCGTAGTTAGATATTCCAATGAATCAACAGAAATCTAAACTGGCCACTGATCAGAATATCTAATTAAAGCAATAAAAAGTCCAGACCATGTACACACTATAAAGTTCATTTGAAGATAGTTAAATCGTTTCGATTATTACTGTTTAATGCAGTCCTCGTCTAGGGCGACCATATTGTAGCAAATATAATGGGCAATCCGTACCATGAAATCTTTTCCTGTGACGCCTTGATAGTTCAACACGCACTGCATTTTCAATAGAATTCACGCCATGTCTGCAATTAGAAACTGAAAATGTTTAGCGTAATTATTGATAACATCTCCTTGAGCATTTTACAATTGTTAAAGTTGTGTATTATTGATTTTTGTGAAGTCATTTTAACATGCATGAGTTATCAATGAAACTAAACTTCGATAATGCAGTACTTTCAAATAAAAATTCATGACTGAATTCTCATAAACAATGTTGTCTATAACAGTATTCTAAATTACCAGCAAACAAGATGAAAATTGATTGGATATACAAGGTCGACCCATCTCCTGGGGAAATTTTGTATATTGACACATATCACGTACTAGATGGTCTTAATATGGTGTTCCAATACTATTATTATTCCGAAGATTAAGCAGTTGCCATTGGATTAGATGTATAATTCTGTAATTTACATTTTATTATTTAATAAAAAAACGAAAATTTTTAAATCTGCATGATAGAATGAAAATCGAAAAAAGTATATTTTGTCGAACGAACGTGGAAGTTAAAAAAAATTACTTCACTAAAATTAAAAGTTGTTTAAGGTTTCATACTGAATATACCTGCTTTGCATACAGTTCCCCGCGCTGTATATTTTAGGCACTAATTTCTTTTGTAATATATAAAAAATTAATAAATGTTTTGAAATCGAAATTTACAACAGAATGAACAACACATATTCTAAGATTATAAAATTTCTTAAGAAAACAGATACACAACTACAGATTCACTAAATGCTCATACACTTAGTTCCTCCAAAAATGTCTTTTTTTTACTTAAGTTATAAAATACAAGTTACGATCAGAATAAAAAAAAAAACAAGACGACAGTTCGTAAGAAGAGAGAGTTAGCATGTATGCAATTACGGGCACTTTCGTGTCACGCAGGTTCTTCAAGACCAGCGCGCAGCGGCAGAAATCTGGGTATACTATGTTGTTATATTGTAAAATATTATAATTACGTGAAAAGTCTGGAATTACTACTTGACTGTTTTCTAAATACATGACGAACAGATATCAGTTTGATGCAGTGCAACTCTGATGTAGTTATTCTTCTTTAAAATAAAAAATATTTAACACACTGATATTTCGTTCTTTATTTGATGAGTTTTAAATAATCAATTTCTGAAACAACAAATTGTTTTAATATTGTTAACATAAAATCGACAATGCAATTTATCTGGAAGAAGCCAACAGCAAAAAGGTAGTGGGGGCACTGGGAACAACCGTATATATCAACAAAGTAACTCCATCCAAGAGAACCGAAGCCCATTCATCGGTTTGAAATTATCCTAAACTTTCTTGTAACAAACGGAATTCATCCTTCTACCTGCTTGTCATATATTTAGAATGACCTTACGCAGTGCCAAAGATTAACCAACTTCGAAGACTGCCGACCTTTGATGCATTTACATGTAATTTTAATTGAATTGATTAGCTAATATAACTACCAAATTGCTTTTTTTTGTTTCAATTCAGATTGATTTTGTATTATCATCTGAAATGGCTTCAGATTAGTCTTTGGAAGTCCACCCCAGAAGATAATTGTATAGTCTATAATGGACCGAATCAATGCCTAAATTACCTTCGGTTAACGAATAACCACTACATCTGCAATCGTTTGAACTTGTGCAGCATTACACGCAGTATGCTCGTTTTTACTGACATAAGTTTCACACTACATATTTAGGGCCAGATATGTTCCCAGAGTTTGTTTATATCAAAAAAGGCACTTTACCACTTCGATATTTTATACAGTTGTTGCTAAATGAAGCAAACACATACATTTTGTTATCTCCCAATTGTTACTAAATCAGTAAAACATGTTTGCAAAGTCGATCTTGACTTATCTCTCAAAGCAAAGCCAAAAAGTTATGAATAATATTAGTCCCAGAACGTTTCTTTAGCGACACGAAACTTAACAATCTCTCCTGTAAGTAAATAATTCCATAATAAATTAAACGCCATTTCTCTGACTCCATATGTCTCCATTTTGTCCAGCAATAGAATCTACGCACTTTTTAATTTTTTTCACATAACGTTTTTTTATAAAAGAATATGACAGTTTCTAACCTATGACTTAACTTTTCATCAGATAAATAAAATTGCGATAGTTGTCACAAGCACATAAACGAATGCAATATAAAATCAATCATTATTTAAGTGTGTTGTCACAGATAATAATATAGATTTCAACTATATCTCAGATTTAATTTATTGATAACTTTTATAAATGCAGTTCCTAAAAAGCTGTTAGTAACAAGTTGCAATGAAATGTGATAATAATATATTTTTACATCAATAAAAATGACCTACAATCTTATCAATATAAAGTAAAATATTTTATATTAGAATTGCAGCATAGAAATTGGTATGATAGAATGTGCCATATAAATTTTATATAACAAAATACCTCTAATACATAAACTGTTATCAGCTTAAGAATGTGGTTTAGTCGATAATGTTAGACATGTTAACATTCATATAAATAAACTAGATATTCAATATAACTACACTTGGCCTTAATATTTCAAAATAAAGTCGTGAACACTCAATACATAAAATCTTTAAAATACTTTTCCGATATTAAATTTTGGTAGATACACCTAGTGGGTAATGGCTTCTAAGACAAGGTATAATTAGTTTGTGTTTTTATTGTTTAAACAAAATTATTATTAAACTAAAAATCCATGTTATCACTATTAGCATTTTCGAAAGATGCTCAATGCTTCCGCGATGTGAAACACTGATTCAACTTCTGATTGAATCATTTATTAATGTTTTTTTTGAAATTTAAAAGTTCCAAACTCATACTTTTTGATCGGTCTAATTTAACTTTGTTTGTGCAGAAATTTCAGAATTCTCGAGTTGCACTGCGCAATGTTTTCTAGAGATAATTATATTTTTGAAAAAGTAGCAACGGAGGTGAACAAAATTAACCAATTGAGGAGTCATTTTCTTTTAATTAAAAAAAACTGGAGGCAAATATCAACCACCAGTCTAGGGTGTTCTTTTAAGATCACCTTCACTTCACTATGTTAATGTTGTTAAAAGTAATGTACTTAATTTTGGAAATGATACTATAAGAATCAATAGCAAGAGAGCACTGGTTATAACTATTTTATTGTTAGATGCCCAATTTTCGAACACCAGAATGGTTGTTTACAGGACAGTATTTTAAGCATTTAAGTGGCAGAAGCAGTCGAACAAAAGTTCTATTCGTATTTTGGAAATTTGTATTTGTCATTAAATAACAGAAAATTGAATGTTATTGTAAATATGAACCAAGTCACGAGAACAAATTTTGGTTGTTCATAATTAGAAATTTGCGAACATTTGCTAATAGTTTTGTCATATAACAATGTTTATACAAATGATTACTTTAGGTGCTTAGTGAAACTAATCTAATAAATGTAGTATTGTTGCACTTCAAAATATTTACGTTTATTTATTAAATGATATTTAATTAAACATTTCTACAAGTAGTTTAATTTATATGTATGAACAAGAAGAAAAGCTAACAAATGGTTATTTCCTGGAAAACCTTAATTTATCCACTGTTACCGAAATCTACGTACAGCGTTAGGTGCAACGTAGTTACTATTTAAAACATCGATTAGTTTAGTGTCCGGGGAAGGTATAGGTTTTGACTTGGGTATTGGTATTGGCCATACGTTACATTTCGGCTACCATAAAGTTAATTCCTTCAACTTTCCATGATATACTCGTCTTCGAAGATGTTCTGTCCATTTCTAGACCTGCAGACATCTTCACCATCTCTGACTTCTTATACATGAACACCACCTTCTATAATTAATTCTGAATGTGGGACATCTTTAACTTCTAGGTCTTACTAGCATACGTCATCACAGGCAAAAAACAATCGTAGAAGACAAGCATCTGCGATTTAAACATAGTGATTAGACAGATCAGTTGTACTGGCCCAAATATATGTATGAAGTTTTCTTTTATTAGGCTACTTTCGATTTACACATTGCTATATGCTCTTTGAGAATCGCTCTCATTTAAAAAAGATTTTAAAGTTTGGAATCTAGATCAATTATTTGTTCTTGGAGCTCTGCGTTAGTGTGGGTAAATAGCATGTTGCCATCTGTAAATATCAGATGGTTAAGATACCCTCCATTCACATGTATGCCCTTGTGTTTCCTATCTAGTTCCCGAAGCATATACTTTAGAGTTGCATTGAACAACTTCTTCAATATCAAACATTTCCATTTCTGGATGTAATTTAACGTTTGATGTGTTTTTCGTAAATATTTCGAATCAGCTGTATGTAGGCAAAGTTTTAATATCTGCAGATGTCTTGTCCAAGTAAAATGCTTTCTCGTAGTGCCCAAAAAAATAACATAGCGGCAGGTTATATACGTTACATCTAGATATCAATTTACGCACCGTGTGAACGTGATCAATATGCCTGTTCCTTAAGATGGTAAGTAAAGTTGGTAAGAACTAAATTAGCTTATTCGAGTACTTTGTCCAAAAGCCAACCAAACTGAAATTAGTAATTTTTCTTTAACTTTACTATTTGTAACAGCTCATAAATATTAGTATTATAAATTCTTTCTGCAGTATTTGTTCCTATTAGTATATGGTTTTTATTATACATTAATATTTACATCTTATATTCAACTCTGAAGATAGGTAGGAGCCTCGAAACATGTCAACTAGTATATAATTAAAGCATATCTAAATAAACTGGTGTTTCCTTAGACTATTTTTTTAAAATCATTCAATCCAATGTACCCGTCGCAATTTTTTATTACTGGCGTCATCGGTAGTGACTTTTGTAAATTTATTTCTCGATAACGAACAATCTTTGAAGGTTATTCCAATGTGAATATTTTATTTATACTTTCATATTTTAATAAAATTTGGAAAATGGGGTATTATCTATGCCTATATCCTTAATGCCCTCCGTTTTTTAAACTTTCTTTGTCTACCGAACCAAGCTGATTGCCCACTAATACACACTTTTCATTCGTAGCTTATACATATATCCGTGATTAGTATTATTAGATAATTATATAATACAATTTATTACATATGTATGTATTTTTCTGAGTGTTTTTCATTGCTAAGCTTTTTTGTAACTTGTCATCCTCCATGCCCTGTTTGGAGATGAAGTGTTATTATAATATCAAACTGCCCAGTTCTTAGTTTAGTTTATGTAATAGCCAAGTATTTTATCTAACTAGATTAAAAGTCATTATATTAGACAGTTGAAACAAAATAGATTCTAAATTAAATGGCTAGTTTACAAACCAATCAAATGTATTGCTAATTTAGGGAAACATTGTTTTCTACTAAAACAACCAATATGTTGGTTAGTTTATATAAGTTACTTTACAAATTAGCTAAGTTTACATTTTAGCCGTAACATATGTACGTCGACTCTGAAAACATTTATCGCCAGTAAGATTAATTCTGATTTGTATGAATGAATAGGATTTTCAATATTACCAATGTACTCACAACAGATCTTAGCTCCTCTTGGATTTGAACTGCACTGAATGTGCATGTCTGTTAAGCTAAAATAATACAAACATAGTAATATCTTTTCAGATTAAATAGTTGTTGATTTATAGGTAAACTTTCTCAAATTATGGCAATAAAATATTGGTAATACGTAATTAAATTTTAATTAAGTCTATGGCATGTACGATGAACTTACGCCAATAGTAGTAAAATAGTAATATTCCGTAACAAATGCTAGACAAAGAGACTGTTAGTTAATAAACACATGCAGAAAGATTAATATTGTCTTTAGTTTATATAAACGTGTACAACGCTTAGCATAATTTTATTTGAAATGTTACTTCCTATTCCTATATGCAAACAATATTATAAGCGAGTTCATCTTTATGAAAACAAAATGATTTCCCTGTTTGGATAAGAGAAATTTAATGCATGCACAGGGCCGTCTCCAACAATTATACCCTGAAACGAACATCCTTAACAGTTGAATACATTAAAGATAATAGTATTTTAAAGCTAATTTTATGAAAATTTTAACTGCAACCGAATACGAAATGGTGTGTATTGAAAAACTGAAAAAATCCATAATAGTGACATAACCTAATTTGTTGCAAAGTTATTCTTACGATGATTAAATTAAATATATATCAGCAATTGATTGCCTTCGATGAAAAATTGCCCAATGACACAAAAATTATTATTATATTATCTGGACAATGCGGGGAATATTGTTTTAATAAGATTTTCTGATGACTTGTGCCAGATTGTTTTCAAAATTTACACGTGTAATATTTGGGAATGTAGCGTAACATTTTACTTAGATTTTAGTATTTAATTCGCTCTATTTAATATCAACTAAACGGCGCACAACCCTATAAATTGCGCATCATCTAACGAAAAAAGTGACAATTTCGAGTGAGTGGTGCTATGTAAAAGTCTTCATTAGAAACTTCGTTCAGTATATTTCTTCTTCTTCTTTTAAGGCATCTCCCACAAATAAATGCAAATATGTCCGATCTCAAGTAATTC
Source organism: Sperchopsis tessellata (assembly GCA_033557685.1). Lineage (NCBI taxonomy): Eukaryota > Metazoa > Arthropoda > Insecta > Coleoptera > Hydrophilidae > Sperchopsis > Sperchopsis tessellata. Next base: position 24,980 of record JAWQRN010000313.1, read on the forward strand.
ACTGGGAAGATCATAGCTTTTGATTTTTTCAGTTAGTGCTGTTGTTTCTATATATTTTAGGTTAGATTGGTGACCTATGTTTTGTCAAGTTTCCATATACTTTTTTACCATCATTAGTTATTTCCTTTCTGTCTCCAGATAAATTAATGTGAGTACTAATACATTTCGATTAATATTTGCATGTAGATATAAAATCACATATAAAAAAAAGTACAATGATTGTTGATATATTTGGATATTATGGATGTTACTGAACCTTTGGTTGATGGTAATGTTGTGAAATGGAATGCTATACCTAGTAAGGAGGGTAGCACCATCTCAATTGCTATTTTTGTCTCTACTAACAATATTATAGTTTAGAAAATTAAAATGGGTATTCATAAATTAAAGATTCATATCGGCAGGATTTTTTTAAACAATAATTAAACTTTGTTTTTTATTGTGAATGCTTCTAGTATTCCACTGTATTATGTGCAGCAGTATTGTTTGTGCCATTTTTATGGATTTCAGTAAGTTTCAAGTTTCATAAATTTTGGTCTAAAGTTTCCTAGATTCATCAGGTCTTTTATGTATTCAATTGCTGTAGTCTGATTACAGGTATCTTCTTTGTTATTTCTGTAATTAAAGAAATATGGGTTTCTAAATATTGGTATTTTGAATTATCGCTTAATCATTAAGTATGCCCGATGACCACTGACATTATACCCACCTACTTCCATGATTTTTTAAGCGTGGTAATGAAGCGTAAATCATTTTGTGTTTGTTCCTCAAAGTTACAGGGATCCTTCGTATAGCCTTAAGAAAAATAATTGTAGCATTGTACAGCAGGTTGTATATATATTAAGACTTCTTCCGTCATCCTATCAACTACTATCTTACGATTTATATCACATCTTTTCTGTTTAAGCATTTGATAACACAATACAACAAAACAATGTTTACTATGTTTCCTGAATAAAAGTGGTTAAACATTACTAACATCGGGGAGAAAAAAAAACGAATCTGATAATAGATTTATTTGATTACCTCTAGTTTTGGAGAAACACAACTTGTTCTGTCTATATATAATAATGAAATGCAAAATTGCAACATTATTATAACATAATACTACAATGTAAATTAAATTCATTTTCATTAAAGCATTCGCAAATAACTCAAAATAAAACAAACAAAACAACAAAATCACACAGGCATTGAAATTACTACCTGAAATACTAAATAGTTGCCTAATCAGTGAGCCATCTCTTTGGTTGTCGTCTGTAACTATGTTCTGGAACATCTCTTGTCAATATCCAACAGTATTCTGCAAGCATAGCAGAGTTCTACCGACCCTGACATTTGCGTTCCATTGTGAAATGTCTTGGTGGAACCGCTCACCATGCTCATCACTCACTGCACCACAATTATCTGTGAGAAAATCTAAAAGAATGTGGAGAAAGTGCATTTTGAGGGAAATGTTGCAGCCTAACCGTTGATGCTGGATACTAGAGGGATACAAGTTTAACATAATTTCTTCGGTTAAACAAGAAGCCACGCACAACACTTTTAAAGGCTTCCCAAGATGGTTGCTCATTGCCCTGCAGGACTCTACCGAAGATTTTATACACAAGAAGTTGCGGACCAATGAATATTCCTTCCTTAACTTTAATCTCACGCAGCGGTGGAAATTTGTTTCTCAGGTACATGAGAACTTCTCCATCCCTGTATATCCACAAATTTCTTCATAAAGCCGAGTTTGATGTGTAAAGGGGCAGAAGAATTTTTCTTCAATAAACTAGAGGGCTGTGCTGGGCATGTTTCCCCGGAAAAAATTGCCATTGGTGGTTTTTGTACTTAATTACTTCCAGAAATAATTTCATATTGTCATATATCTTCTTCATATGGACAGCATAGCCTATAGGAGTTGAAGGAAAAGAAACGCCATTGAGCACCAAAATAGCTTTTAAACTAAGCTTTGGTGGGTCTAGGAAGAGACTCCAGTCATGTAGCGTATGTTCTACATTCATCAGCTGTCATCAAATCATTCACATTACAGCAGGCAACTAGGTTATTATTTTCCTTTCGTGGAAGTAGATCTTTCTGCCGACTTCTGTACACTGACACTTTAACATTACGTTCTAGCAGATTCCACTGTTTGAGTCTAGAACCTAGAAGCTCGGCTTTGTCTTTAGGTAGGTCCAGGTTTCGAATTAAATCACTTAGTTCAGCTTGGGTAAGTCTGTGTGGCTCACCTAGTAATTCAGGTGCGAAATTAGGATCCTGTGATATCGTAGCCGCAAGGTCTGTTGTCATATTATTATGGGTTACATTGGAATCTTGTGACATGGTTGGGTCACCCCACTAGGGTAATAAAAGCTAAATTTTAATCGTTACCTAACGTAATTTACGCACCCATATTGACGGTGAAAGGAAATTTGGTTGATACACAAGCCTTACAATAAATTTATACTTGGCATTATTACAATTGACCTCTTTAAAGACGCTTTTCTAAAAATTACGCGGGCAACCCCGGATATATCAGTTAGTACATCATAAATGAGCTATATCTCGGAAATGAGAGCTAATTTACCATTTTAAACGTCATATTCGTTTTTAACATTCTGAAATCAATAAGATATAAACATTATCAAGTCAGAAACATTTTCGTGGTTGACCAGTGTAATATCTTTCTTTTCTCTGTAAATTTTGTATCAATACGAATGACGCATTAACACAATACTTGGTGTCTTGGCATTAAAGCGATTAACTTATATATTTTTGCCGTCATTTATATTGCTAATTTCCCAAGTTACGCAATTACATATTTTTTTGGTAATTCGTTGTATGTTAGGTGCTTTATTATTAGTAGAAACAGTCTCGTGATCATCGGATGAAGACCTGTTGTAACTTTTGGTGCGGGTGCACGATGGATGAAAGTGTCATCGTATTGTAAGGACTACTTGCAGATTTATTTGGGAGGTTTAAAGGGGTCATATTTACGCATAGAATTATTTGCTTCGTCAATTACCATTGTCTCTACATTAGGAACTGAAATGCCATTACACTTAACGAGGAGCGACTCTCCCTCACTAGTCGCGCTCATTTTACCTAACCTAGTTTAAATTGTCTAATGTCTATTTATCTAACTGAATTTAACTAACAAATGATAATACATTTGGAAAGGATACTTGACTAATGGTTTTTAGGCAAGCTGGGTGGTCCATGGGGAATATTATAGATCAGCACTAAAATCGACACTTTCACCTCAAAGAAACAAAAGCCAGTATAAATTTCGTTCAATCAGGCAACCCCTGTTTATCTCAAAGTATGCATTCCGGATATATCGCTTATAAATGGGGAATTAATAGCTAAACTTAGGCTTATAAAGGCGTTGCATAGAAAACAATTCAAATATTCACTATTTATTGAAATAGTTTATAAACAATAATAATAAATAAGTACATACCTATATAATTGACAAAAAATATCGCTGTTTGTGTGTAATTGACCACACAGGATCATATTAAATACATATTGTAACTTCCATATTTGTGAATTTATGGCTTTAAACTTATCATTGCCACAATTGTTTTAATACTATCGACTTATTGCAAAATATAAATTTAAACATTCTTTTCGAAATTTAAGTTCGATCACGATACAACAAATTCACCCCCCCCCGTGCGATAAGCGAGGGTAACCTGTATAAAACACTTTTGCTTATCCTACCATTCGTTTAAAAACAGATTTGTACGAATAACTTATTTGTCATATATAAATGTCAAAAATAGTTACCGTCACCACGTAAATTCTGAAGGTGCATTTAGCGATTTTAAATGTGTTTCTAGAGATCAAAATACCAAAAAAATACAATGAGCGAAAAATATACAAAATTTCAATTGTTAAGATCTTATATACCTTATATTTTAGTGTCAGGATCAACACGTTAGGGCGTTATTTCGATTTTCGATGATGTTTAGGACGTCAACACCCTTATCACCTTCCTTCGCAGTTTCCATTCTGTCCACTCTAGGATTATCTTTAATGCTCATTATTGAGGTGTAGTCCATTATACAGAGGAGGAATAGTACATCCCTGTTTACAAGCAAAACATGGGCTGAAAACTAGCACCTGGTCACATAATAACTGAAAAGAAAAATGTTAGAGCCCAAAAGAACAAACCATGAAAAAAGCATGTACTGTCATTCCATAAATACAAACCTAAGAAAATTTGGAACTGATATAAAACATAATACTGCGGTGTCCTGGAAATTTCAAGTGGAGGTGTCATTTTAGGAAACACGTTAGTTTTTATGGCAACGAAAATTATAGAATCAAATTTATTTAATTTAAACCACCGTCTAAACGTGAATTGCTTTCATCTTAGTTAAAAATATTATCTGGTAGTAACGCAATGTTAAGATTAAAGACATTTCCAAACTTAAGTACAAAGTCAAGAAACATAGCTTCCTGAGTGCGGAATTCAACAACATGTAAGACATAATCGTGAGTATTTCCCATCTATCAGTAAAGTTAATTTTTATATAACACCACTTACATGCGCTGCTTAAAATTCACATGTTTTGCGAGGATTACATGGTTTTTGTGAATTGCAAATAGCTTGAACGACAGTACATTGTATAATATATCTATTAAGGTTTTGCAAAGCTTTCTGTGTAGAACGGCAAAATAAATTGCAAATCCAAATTTAACGCGGGAAAGTAGTTTCTGGTACAGTCTGCATTGATTGATTAGGATGTAGATTTAAAATGTACACTACTTTTTCAGTTATGGAAAGTTTTCTAAAGTGTTAGAATGTACCAAAGTTCTGTTTAGAGATAGCCTACTTGCTATAGGTACTTATTTCGATGTATCGCATCGGTTCTTTCGAGCTATTACATAAGTAAGCAACAACTGCAGAACCTTTCTAATTAATATATTGTTTTAATTCTATCTACATTTACGTGTATGTTCTCTAACAAAAACATAGATTATAATGCGAGAATAAATATTGATATTATTTTTAACACTTTTATGGAATTATTTAATTAGATTAAACTACAAGGTGGGGCAAAAGTAATGTCATAATCTGAATAGGCTGCCATTTTGTTAGAAATGAAAAAAATTAGGCTCTGTTTTCACGGAAAGTATATTTGAAGGTGTAAAATTGATGAAATTAAGTTGAAAAAATGATATCGGTCAAACGACCACCTCATGTGTTGATGCAAATTTGTGCTCGTTTTACAGCATTTTGAATTGTTGCTCGCAAAACATCTGGCTCTCAATTGGTGATTTCTTCTTCAATGTTGGCTTTCAAGGTTTGTGGTTTGTTATGGTAAACGCGAGATTTCAAAAAGCCTCAAAGGAAGAAGTCTGGCGCCGTTAGATCTGGCGATCTGGCCGGCCAGTTCAAATCGCCAAAACGGCAGATCACACGGCCTGGAAATTGGTGTTTAAAAATCTCCATCGTTGCCCGAGCTGTGTGAGCGGTTGGTACGTCCTGCTGGAAACAATAATGCTCAAGACCCAATTCAACAACTTGTGGCAAAAAAAACTCGTTTAACATATTAAATGTAATAGACATCCACGGTTATTATCTGTATGAATGTTGTTTCCGGGTGGAAACCGTGTCGAGGCTCTGACAAGTGCCGACGTTTCGGCCACTGTTGCAAGGGACATTTTCAAGGCGAGTGATGTTACTTCAATGAATGAATTTACTGCACAGTGCAGTGAATTCATTCAATGAAGTAACATCACTCGCCTTGAAATCTTTTAATATCTATCAGTAGCGCTCACCAGTTACGGTTACGGTGGTGCCGTCGGCGCCCTCACAAAAATAAGGGCTAATCACTTTTTCACCGCAAATGCCGCACTAAACAGTCACTTTGAGGGGATGCAATGGCTCTTCGTGCATTTCATGTGGATTCTCCATGTCCCAGAAACGCAAATTTTGTTTATTCACATAACCACTTAAGTGGAAAAGCGAAGCACAGAAGGACAAAATAATTTGTGAGCCAATCTATAAAAGCTTCTTGTGTGACCCAGGCTTTCTTGTTTCATGTCCAATAGCCTGGGAACATATCATTGTGTAGACCCTTTAAAGCACGTGGTGTCTGTAAATAGTACACCAACACTGATTTAAGCTTCAAAGTTCCGGAAACATTTTCTCCCAAAAAAAGAGTAAGTCTATCTTTCGCAGCTTCCAAACCTAGAGCGTGATGGCAATTTTTTTCGGTAAAGCCCAGTCTCGTCAACATTAAAAATGAGATCATGAGGATAATTGACTTGTTCTACAAAGTCTTGAAACTATTTAGGAAAATATAGCAGCCTGAGGCAGAGGAATGTTTTTTGATTAGTCAACCACCCATAATGATAATAATTTCTCCATTTTTTAAAAAGTTTACCCTAGCTATAACTTATTTGTTTTGCATTTACTGCCGTAGATTGTTGTGCAAACTGTTTTATTTTACAGACATTAGGACGTGTTTGTCCAACTAGATGTGCGCGCCTTTTTAGCACCATATTCAAATAATTTTTCTGCACTTGTTTTATCAGACATGGTATTTTTACTTTACCAATATATATATATATATATATATATATATATATATATATATATATTTTATTAAAA
>JAWQRN010000314.1:0-31571 GCA_033557685.1 Sperchopsis tessellata
TATAATGATTCTTACCAGTACAAATATATGTGATAAAAACACTTTCTGGTATAATAAAAACAAGCAGCTCAGTTTTGCTTATGAATGAGGTATCCAATGCCGTAGATAGCATTTCGCGGTACCACTGCTCATCAGTACGGCAAGGTAACTGGACCCAACCACAGACACACAGCAAAACCGACTACTATAAAATATATACAACTTACTATGAAATGTTTCATATAGCAAGAGCTATTATCTCATGAGCTGCCGATTGTTAACTACGAGAGAAGTCCTAGTGGATAACCCATGAAAAATATTAAACAATTTATTTAAAATATCTTTCTTATATATAGGATGTAAGCTTACTAGTTGAAATCGTTACATTAACGTTAAGTTGATCTTTTGTTTGTTGGGGTGATAAGCCTTAAAGTTAATGTAACAATTTGAACTAGTAGGCTTACATGTATATAGAAAGATAGTTTAAATAAATTGTTTAACATTTTAATTCAAAACGGTTATTCATATTGCAGAACCTGGAAAAAATATTAATGCAAAAACAGTTGGCCATAAGTTAAGTTCAGTAAATAACTATTTTGTTAAAAACTGACAGTTTTAAAATCCGATAAAAAATTAGCTTTCAAAAGAAATTATTTTCTTAATATTTTGCTAGTTCTAAAGAAATTTTTATTATGTGATATACGAAAATATTTTAATTTGTTACGTTACATAATAAGTAATTCATATTGTCTTCTTCTACTTCCTAAATTATACAGAGTGGTGTCTCAAAATATACCTACACCAAATTGTATATATAGAATAAAGACATAAATTAAAATATAATATTCAAAGCATAATTTATGAGTATAAATGCATTATCACATAACACATGAGTGAAAACCACCTGCACAAGCCATTCTTGATGATTAAAGAATTGAGGTTACCAAAACACAACATATTGATCTTAGGCCATTAAACTCTATTATAGATATTAACCATAAAAATATAATTGTGTGATAACTATATAAATCTCTAATTGTGTTTAACAAGAAGTGATAAAATTTCAGAGAAAACTAATTGTTGTATATATTTGTTAACAAGTTTTATTATATAATTAGTGCTATTGATAATGTATATGTAAATTTTAAAAAAAAATATATAAATATATCTACATTTATACAAGATTTTGACATTCAGTATATTCTTTTTTAAGGTTTTAGTGAAATGCAATAGGTATGTATAAATGCTGTTAATACCTTCTTTATCTCTTTTTTGGGGGTTAATACCATTTTCATTGTTAATCGTATAGCACATCCCCAGGAAAAGTCTTTTATAATAATTAGTTTCTTTTGCTAAAATTAAAATATTATCATAGCCTACATTATGTTTTGAAAATTTAACATGACTGGCTAAGGTGCAAGACTGAGGCTTAACGAAAGCAACACTTTTATGTTGTGATGTGTGTCCAATACAAAAGAGTGGACATCCAAGACATTTGTTTTGATAGATTAGGTTGCTATAGTCCAAAATCTTGTCCTTGTTATGTTAGTGAAACAACTTTTGACAACTATTTTAGGAGTAACCTCCTCTATATATTGGATTTTTTTATAAATTACTTGAAGAACATTCACTGCAGGAGAATGGCTATTGGTGAATATATATGCAAATCAACTTGTATTGCTGGGATAACCATTTTTAATTAAAGTGTCAAACAATTTATTTTAACTTACTTTCTTATATATATATATAAATAAATATATATATATATATATATATATATATATATATATATATATATATATAAGTTACTGCTTGATATTGTTAAAAGAACCGTTGTCTCAATAAATGCGCTTACCAGTTAATTATAGCGGTTCAAAGTTTTTCGTGCATATTTTTCCCAACGTTATAGTATGATCGCCATAAGCCATATTGGTGGGATGAGGAGTATCAAATAGAGAAAAAACGAAAATTATACTAAAAAAAGCTAAACGATAAACTTGCATATAAACAAGTACAAGCAAGGATACGAAAAATGATAACTACAAAAAAGAATGAAAGATGGGAGAGAACATGCTCTAGACTCAACACATACCTAGGAGGTAGAAAAAGCACAGAAAGTTGGAGAATACTCAAGAACATGAGACGGAAAAGAAAAAAGATATAATTTCTCCAGTAACAGACCAAACATGGAACCAATATATCGAGAAAATTTTAACAGAGGATAGAAAAGAATTCCATATCACAGATAACAGTAACACAAATATAACCACGTAAAGATCACCAATAAGAATAACTGTATCAGAAGTTAAAAAATCAGTTACCGCGATAAAAAAAGGAAGGGGGGCGGGACCGGGAAATATTCCTGGAGGAACCAAAGGAATGGAAGCTTTCATATATATCGATAATCCACAAAAAGGGGAAAACAATGAATGCAATAATTAAAGAGGAGTATCGGTAACTAATACTATCAGCAGAATATATGGAAGAATACTTAAAAACATGATCGAAGACGAATATAATGCAATGGAGGCAGAAGAACAAACCGGTTTCAGAGCAAGGAGATCCACCATTGACCAGCTATTTACATTAACCCAAATCATATAAATGAAAATAGCATATAACCAGGAAGTACATTTGCTATTTGTGGATCTTAAAAACGCATATAACAGCACCCCTCTAGTAAAATGGGAAGCTTTACAACATACTAACATAAATGCTGAAATAATAAAAGCAATAAAATTTCTATATAATAATGCAAGAGAACAAATAACACGACAAAACAACCGGGTTTACAGTAACAAACAAGGGTGCAGTATATCGCCAACACTGTTTAAAATATATTTAGAAAGCGCATTAACAAGATGGAAAAGAAAATGCCAAACAATGGGCATACCTATGGATAATACATCAACACTCTACACCTTGTGCATTTGCTGACGATCAAGTTGTGATTGCACAGAATATGGATGATATTGAATATATGACACGCAAACTAATTGAAGAGTATGACAAATGGGGCCTAGAGGTTAACATATGGATAACCGAATACATGCGTATAGGAGGAAAACAACAATATCTGCATATCTCCAATAAGCAAAACATCAATTATTGCAGTTCATATAAATGCCTGGGCGTAAAAATATCGAAAGAGGAAATACTTGACGAAGCAATGGACGAGAGAAATCTACAAGGTAGGAAAGCTGTATCCATGCTAAACAGCATATTATGGGATAAAAACGTGACAAAGAAAACAAATGCAGAATATATAACTCAATAATTAGAAGCATAATAATCTATAGTAGTGAAGTGTGGACTATAAAAGATAAAACAGAAAAAAACACTAAAAGCCATAGAAATGGACTATTGGAGAAGAACAGCTGGAAAATCTAGATTAGAAAGGATTACAAATGAAGACATAAGGGATATAATGTAAGTAAAACATGACATTGTAGATGTACATGTACATGTACAGAGAATGGATCAAGGTCGTCTACCGAAGAAAGTACTACAATGGACACTACAAAGAAGAAGAAGGAGAAGAAGACCACGGAGAACTTTGAGAGAAGGCATTGACGGAGAGATCCGGAGGAGAGGACTGGAGGAAGAGATCCAGAGAAACAGGGACGAGTTGCGATTGGGAATCGGAAGACGGATAACGTTATAACCCTGATGGATATATATATATATATATATATATATATATATATATACATATAAACGGACAATAACTCTTAAATATCCATGAATTAAATTACGAGTGGTGTCTCAAAATGTACCTATACCAATTTGTATATGTATAATAAAAACACAAATTAAAATATAATATGAAATATTTAATAGCTGGGTATGACAGCATGCAGGTCGAATAGAGAGCGGTAAATAAGTAGAAAATCAAATGTCAGGTCGGTGATTAGATGTGTGACTTATACATATGTTTTTTTCTGTCTTTCTTTCACCCCTCAACAATATTATTTGTTTTACACATTTGAATGGCTAATTCTAAGGTTGAAAATGAAAAATATTGCTATGGAAATTGGAGGTGGGGTAAGAGCAGATGATTACTTGTGAAACCTTTAGATACTATTGGTATCGCTAATAGCTCAACAATACATTTTCTTATAGTGTAAAAGTGGTAATTTATTGAATTAATTGTATGAAATAAAACCAAGCTTATATAAAGAAAACCTTCATTCATAAATATCATTATCGTTTTTGTAAGATATTTGTCTATTTTCTGCAATATTTTCCATCTAAATCTAATTTTCTATTAGATTTAATTGTCAAGAATACCTACTTATCTATTTTTGGAAATTGTTTAGCAAATCATATAGCACTAATCTAGGAAACTGTTGAAATGAAGAGAGGAAGATCAGTTTTCGTGGGTCCTCTAGTAAACACTCCGTTTCGACCGACTTATAGTTTATTTTCCCACAAGTAATAATTTAAACTTGTGTAACCGTATATTCATAAAACATAAACGAAGTTTTAATATTCTTTCATTAAAATATCAAAGAAACTCCCATTTATATTTCTTAGCAATCTATTAATTTTTAGTAGCTCATCTAATTACTTAGAATTATGAAAATTTGCATTGTGGTTTAATATGTTACTTTACATAAATCAAGGCAGTATAGATATTCTGACTAGTGAAATCAGAATAGAAATATTTTTACATATGTAAAATACTGTAATTTAACAAAAGAGACCCCATAAATTATCAGCTAGCTTGCGTGGGCTGTTCTACAATAGAATGCGTATTGATTAGCAAATTGTTTGTTGATAAATATTAATAAATTGCACCGCCCCAGACACCTTATGCAAATGTCTTTCTCAGCTTCAACTGAGAGAGCAATAGAGATGCTAATATCTCAATCCTATCTACGACCGACTTTACAAGTTGTACAGTACATCGCATTGGTCGGATGATAAACCTACGTTGGTTGTGCCCGGAGAAATGTCTTAATATAGTTAGGTGAAACTACTGGAGCTGTTCAGGGCCGGTGAAAGTTCAGTCAGGGAGATCAGGGCTCTTCTTCTTTCAAGAACCAGTACTAATCCAATGTCACGTTAATTAAACTTGTAGAACAGTTTATAAAATTTCGAATGGCGCCTCTTGATTTTATTGATGATACGACCTCATTCCTTACATACGATTTCGGTGATTTACAATGCTTGATTTAATGAACCTAACGATAGATCCGATTTCACTTGGGTACAAGATATAATTCTTTCATCTATGCTGTGGTCGATTTATGTTATTGTGGTCGATTTGCCTCTATTAAGCTACATATAGATTTGCGCATTTTTGTCTTCAAAATTTTCTCAATGATTTGGCTCATTTTTCGTGGGAAAAACTTAATTTTGATAAACGGTTTAAATCTTGTATAAAATAATTTCAGATTATATTTCGTTGAGATTTAATTGTCAAATTATTTTGCCTTGTGATCAATATTATAATTCTTCTCTTCTGGATGATGTGTTTTCTAAACTTTTGGATTTAGTAGCTCTCTCGGCGGTCACTGCCTATCCCAAGGTCGAATAACTGAAAAGGGTTGATCGGGAGGCTAACAACTTACCCTCGTAAAAGAAAACCTGTTATGAAAACTACAAATATGCCTCGGAATCGGATGGTCTTTACTGGAAAACAACTAACGCAACGGACAAGGAATATGAATTTCAGAACGTGGAATGTCATAAGCTGGGACAGAGCGGGAGTTTCGACATAAGCAGTAAAACAACTAGAAAAGGTAGGAATGGACATTACGGCAATACAAGAACTAATATGGTTAAACAGCGGAAACACCAAGTTTAGCAGGTCAATCATTTTCTACAGTGGCAGCTGGAATGGAAAACACGACCTTGAAACCGGCTTCTTGTTCAGGGAAGAATTATTAAACAACTTATCGAACCTATTAGTGAAAACTGTGCTACATCAGACTTAAGGGGCAGTGGTAAAACAACTAAATTCTGTCAGCACACTCACCAACAGAAGACACAAAATATTTCAATTAATAACAGTCAAAGACTCATATAAATAGCAACTGCCAACAATATGCTTATAAAGTCCACTGTGTTTCTGCACAAAGACATCCATAAACAGATCTGGGTTTTCAACGACAGAGTCACCCGGAATCAAATCGACCATATTGTGGTCGACGCTGGGACGTGCGAAGTGTTAGGAGAATACAGTCTATTCGAAAGAAAAGACCGAGGAAGTTGAGAAAATCTCTAAATTAGTTCACAAAAGTGTAACCATTAGAACTAAATTTGAAACAGCTATGGAATATCTTCACAAAGAAAAAACAGAATTGGAGGCGAAACATTTGAGGAAAATTGTTATAGTTGACAACAAACGTAGAGATTTCCATGTCGTAAAGGACAGACTAGAGCCTACTGTGACCAGAAGAACCTCAGTTCTTTCTGTGGGACACAAATCAGTGGACGTGTATAAATGAGTCATACAATTCTCGGGCAATGGGACAGGGCACGGTGTTTTAGAATTATTAGAGTGATTAGAAGAGCTACGGGTAGCTCTAAATAATACATTGGAAGAAATATTCACGCCCGCATTTTATTTTTATGAAGGCCCCGCTCTATTATTGTATCGCGATGTCAGAATGCATATCTTCGATTGGAATACTTTAACTTCAGCACTGAAGCGAGACTTTTTACCCTCTACCTATGAACTTGACATATGGGCTGATATAAGAAGTCGCAAACAAGCGTCCACAAAGCGAACACATTTATTCGTCGCTTTTATGAATCAGCTGTTTCGAAAAATGTCCACTACAGTTACCGAGAAAAATAAATTGTGCGATTAGGACTTAGACCTGATTATACTAGAAAGCTAGTACTACAGGAAATCACATATGTTAATCAACTCCTAACATTGTGTAGAAAACTGAATCATGCTGTAGACTTTATTGAAGCATCAACTTCCCATATAGAGTGTACAAAACTATCAGAAAAAGTGACAAAATTGTTTAACGCAGAGGCTAAGAAGGAAGTTCCGGTGAAAGTAAAGAGATCACCATCTAGAATACCTGATACTAGACGTCCTTTGAAATGCTGGATGTGCGGACGGTTAGGATATGTGTTTGGAGAATATAGATCTGTATTCCGGGACCAATTTTGTTTTTAGTGCGGAAAAAGGAGTGTTACCTCCCCACAATGTAAATGCAACACAAAAATTAACTTACCGTGGGAGATTCCATGATCGGTCTACCTACTGGATAAACAATAAAGGTCAAAATAGATATAAACGAAGAGATAATAACAATTTTGGTGTAAATAAAACCTATAGAAGGCAGAAAATCATGCCCGTTCTAAGTAAAGTATGGATTAAGCAGCATATATCACAAAAATGGTGTTAGTACGATTAGTAGAGTTAATGAAAGGGATGTAGTTAGTAAATTTAGTAATATTAGGGTTGTTAAATCTGAGAATTATAGTGATGAACATAATATCAATTTGCAAGTAGAGACTATTTTAGTAAATTTAAGGAAGGCAAAAAAATAGTAGGTTTAGTGGACCAATGTATTAATTTTGGGGAAATTAGGAGACACATTACTTAATATTAAAGCACATAAGGTGAATCGGTCTACGTGCGAAGCCGTATATACAGCAGATGGCACCAGAGTACAAGTACGTGGACATGTACTGCTACCAATCCAATTAAATGGCAAGGAATCTTCCATAAAGGTCCTTCTGGTATCTGTATTGAATTGCCACCTTATTATCGGGGCTGACATTTTATCACTCCATCCAGATGTCTCTCGAATGGCAATAAACTTTTCCATGGTTAGTCTAATTCCTCATACGGTATATAATGTCGACAAGTTCGATATACCTAAAACAAAACAAAAAAAAACAAAAATACTAGAATTAATGCACGTATTAAACTGAACACACACCAACAGAATAAAATGGAGGAAATAGCAAGTAACTTTAAGGAAATAAGTGGAGGAAAATTAGGAAGAAGAAATTTAATATAACATAATATAATTATCACCTGCAAAGAGCCCATCAAGCAAAGGCATTATCCTTTGTCATCTTTTGTACGGAGACAAATGTATAACGAACTTGACAGGATGATTACAATGGATATAGTAGAACCTCCTACCTCGCATTGGTCCAGCTCTGTGTTGTTCGTGAAGAAGAAAAATTGTAAACATCGTTTTTTTTCGATGGACGCAACTAAATAGCGTCACAAAAAAGATGCATATCCATTACTATTTATAGACAGTATTTTAAGTGATTTTAGAGAAACTCATTATATTTCGAGCATAGATTTAGCGAGTGTCTTTTGGCAAATACCAGTAGAAAAAAGTTCTAGAGAGAAACTGGCTTTTACTGTGCCCGGACGAGGCTTATTTCAGTTTTGGACTTTGTAATAGTGCTGCAACTTAGTAGCGATTAATGCTATATTCTCTGCATAATATGGACAAAATATATTCATCTATTTAGATAATTTAATTATTATCTCAAAAACCTTTCAGGAACATGTACAGATGTTACAGGTTGTACATAAGAAGCTTCGGTATGCAGCTACGGATGTTAATTTAGAGAAGTGTGAATTCTGTAGGGGTCAGTTAAATTATTTGGGGTACGTTGTTAACGCTACCAGACTTATGACTTCACCAGATAAGATTGCTGCTATGGTAGGCTACCCAGCTTCTACTACAGTTACGAAAATGAAGAGATTTACTGGAATGTGCAGGTGGTATCGTAGGTTTATTGAGGGATTTTCGGGAATTATCGCACCGCTTATCATTAATGTATGGAAAGAAGAAGACAAATAAATTAATTTGGACTTCGGAGACGGAAGAATCTTTTGTGCATATAAAATGGAACCTAATTTCTGGACCTGTCCTGGAGTCTCCAGATTTTGGTAAACCGTTTAGTATATATAGTAATGCAAGCGATTATGGTGTAGGTGGTGTAATAACTTAGATGGGTGAAAATAACTAGGGACACGTAATAGCATACGCAAGCCGGACATTAAACAAGGCAAAGACAAATTATACCACCACTGAAAAGGAATATTTAACATTAATATACACCCATGGAAAGTTTAGGGCATATGTTTACGGAACGCATGTTATATCTTTTACTGATCACAGTGGCTACGATGTCTTCCAAATCCCACTGGCAGGCTTGCTTGCATAATATCGTACCAGATGCTTTGTCTCGAGGACCATTAAATATTATTGTATTGATAAAAAGGGGCCATCACAGTATGAGCATGAAACCAGAATCAAATAAACCTTTCAATACAAGGTCATGACGTATGCTTTCGTAGGCCAGAATAATATTACAGTTTACACTTATAATTTGAAAAGCGCACTTCCGTTAGAGCTTAAAGTTCATAATTAAGTTCCATCCATCTTGATAAAAGATCGATTTTTCTATCGATCTTTTTCGATCTAGTTTTAGGATTGAAAATCGATCCTAAAATGCGAATTCGACCAAGATCTACTGGCTGTATGTATATAGCACGGAGCAGCGCAATTTGACACTTCAAACTAGTTCGTGAGAATGAACGGAATTATCAATTTCGTTCAAATGAACGAACGACTCTGAACGATACACCTTAAAGAGCTGAGTCAAATGAACTGACACACTAAATATAAGTGAGCGGCCCATCACTACTCTGTAGTATCTCTATTGCGACACATTTTATTAAAACGAAATTTAAGTAATCACGTTTACTGTTTTAACTAAACTGATGGTATTATAATAATAGCTCGACCGTTAGTGAAGCGTTCATGACTAGGGGAAACCTCAACTCATCGAAGAAAATGACTGCATTGGTGACGTATCGAATGGAATATTCAAGAAACTACCGACGTTTGAGCGGAAAGCCACAACGAAAATCATTACCGACCCCGAGTATCCCGGTGCCCGGCCTCTTGAAAAGTGTAGCCGGTTACATCACTACTTGTTATTAACCATTATATCCTTGAGTAGAGTAATCGTGATAATATTATTTAAATTTTTTTCACATTTGAGAACCTAGGTCTTCATTTTTGTGTTAATATGAGATTTAGATCTTATAATGTGATACTAGTAAAAAGAGTTTACTTGACCTTTAAACTGATTTTTCCTTATCGCCATTTTTACATGACTACTTTTCGAAGATTATCGTGCGAAGTTATAGTTCTCAATCATTTTTCTTATTTTTTATGGCTCCAGTCTGGATAGTTACATTTCTTTTCAGATTCAAATCGATCAGAACTCTTGCCTTAGTTTTATCTATGGTATAAGTAGGTGTTTACATATTACTCATGCTTTGAGAAATCGCCACTGGCTATTTCTTCCACAAACTTATCATCACGAATACCCTTTATCGAATTGATTACCGTTCCTCACCATATGAACTTATAGTGCTAAAAAATTTATAATATCCCTGAAGATAACAAGTTGTGTTCCATAAATACCTTTGTCGTATGAAGGAATATCTTTTTGATAAAACTGTATTATTAAATTAAATGACTTGAATTAAGACCTTGTAGGTAAAATATATGTTAGGAAAAATGATCACCTATACAAATTATATGGGGAAATGATTTGTCATAAGAAATTAGCAATAGTTGTGAAGATTCATTCAGCTTTATTGATTACAGTTTTCGACAATCACACTAAAATTCAGATCTTCTTTACACCCAGATATTTTAACCATGTTTTACAAGTTACTTACCTTATATCAGAAGGTGGAAAAATCACTTGTATCGAAATAAACGGAGAATCAGCAGCCACCGGTATGCGTCACCTACTTGCTCGGGTAGCTGTCGCTCACTCACACATAGTTCATGCGGTGGCAGGTAGCTCGCTCCAGTAGTTTCGCTATAATCGCAAGGGATCGTTTTGACCGCGGGGATCATTTTGGGCTACTATCCCCTAATATATGTACATTCAAAGGTTTTGTACCTAAGAGCTAGTCCCGCAATGTAACTTGATAACACCAGATAGGTTTATGGTGGCCAAAGAAACAAGCTATAAATAACGGATGTTTTACAGTTGCTTGAAATAAAAATACTTAGATGGTGTACATTTGCTTGAAATAAGTCACACTAAAACCATGAAAACCCCAACGAACAATTTTCCGCAACTAGCTGTTCTTCAATGTGGATAGAAATTTAAATAAGTGTGGTAAGTTTGGTATATATTTATTATACGCAATGAATTTGGATAACTTAGTTACTCCTACATTCATATATATATATATATATATATATATATATATATATATTTGAAGAAATGTAGGACTTCGTTCAGGTATAAATGTATTGAAATGCCAATGTAAATAAATGACTATAACTACCGGTATTAATCTGGCAGCTCATGAAAGAACTACATGGTATACACCCTCACCAACTTGACCAAAAATACATCGATCAGGCTTCTTCCCATCTATAACTGTTTTTTTTGCTTGTTATCAAGGACCGTGTCATTGCGAAAAAATGTACAAAAGATATAAAATAAAAGAACAATTACTCGTTGATAGATTCAGGAGATGTAAGACCGCTGGAGAGGCTATCGAACGTGTATTATCCATTTTAGATTATACACATATACCTAACAACGTAGCCAAGATTGCATACCATGAATTGAAAAGACAGGTTCGTCACTCGAAACAATATTTTTATTTTTATATACATTATCATCATTAATATCCACTGCTGGACGAAGACTTCCACAAGTTCTTTCCACTCGTCATGGTTGTGCATCCTTTTCATCCAGATGATTTTCCAATAATTTCTAATATCTCGGTCCCACCTGTCAATGGGTCTTACTTTGTCTCTCGGTTTCCACAAGATTAATTTCTTTAGCCATCGATAATTTGTTTGCCGTCCAAGATATCCTGCCTATTTCCATATTTCTATCCCACCTATTATTAGGCCTTTGTATTGGCCTTAGGTTGTCTCTTGGTTCCTATAATGTTAATTTTTGACCACCTATGATCTGATCACCTTCCAAGATGTCTTGCCCATTTCCACTTATATCATTCCTGACCCTAGTATGATTTCTTATTCATGTTCAGCGCTTTATATCACTAATTATCAAAACCATACATCTGTCAATACTTCTTTGCGTTGTTTGGTGCTTTGAACGAGGCCGTTAATGTTCAGTTCTCACAAGCATACGTAAGCGCAGGCCAGGCAAGTGTTTATTATTTGCTCTATGTCAAAAAGAAAATTATATACACGATATACACATTATT
The DNA here is from genome assembly GCA_033557685.1 of Sperchopsis tessellata. Lineage (NCBI taxonomy): Eukaryota > Metazoa > Arthropoda > Insecta > Coleoptera > Hydrophilidae > Sperchopsis > Sperchopsis tessellata. The sequence continues at coordinate 12,203 of JAWQRN010000314.1, forward strand.
GAGTTTTAATGAGATTCATCCAAAAGTCTACAATTTTAATTTTAAAATTCAGATCAATCGTTTTTTCTTAGAGCTCTTTGAGAGTGTGTGCACGTATCACGAAATCATTATCAACTTTTAAATGTTTAGGTTATTCATATATATATATATATATATATATATATATATATATATTGGATTTACAAATCGTCGTATTTCAATCTACGTGAAGGAGCTCGAACTAGCAATTAGAAATTAGAAGTACCATATGCTCTATCTTAGCACACTATGAATACTGGGCACAGAATATGTTTCCAGGACACAAAAACAATTCCGCGTGAAATATACCTAAAACATCGAATTTTAGGGGAAGCTGTTGAAATAGAAAAGAAGCCATATTTTCCGAATGCGCCAATCACAACGCGCTCTTACACCAAACGCACCAATCACAATGCAGTGTAAAGTACCAGAGAATATATAAAGTCCATCAATTGACCAATTTGAGTCTCTGATTAAGTAGATCTGATGATGACCGAAGGATATTCAAAAGTTCGTTTTTTTTCAGAATGAAGAAACACATACTTGAGATTATTCACAAAATTCATCTCCTCCATCTGAGCGACTTATTATTTATAATACAAGGAATAGGCTTATTGGTCAATTTTTTACTAATGGTACATTGACCGGGCGAAGTATTTGGAACTTCTATACGATCAAATTATCCCTGGTCTTCAAGAAAATTGATAGTTTCCTCAATATCTTTGGTTTCAGCAAGATGGATCACTTCCGCAATATAATAGATGAACTAGGGATTTTTTTATTACAACATTTCCAAATTGATGGGGATACTTAAAATCAATTGTTTGTGTGAGACGCAAAAGAATTGGGAGGGATTGAACCAAAGGCCAATAGATGGGTGTGATTAAATTTATTGGGAAGTCTTGGCAAATGTCACTCAGGGATTTGTCCGTAGACTTGCATACTGTCAAGCATTAAATGGCAAGTATGTTGAATATTTAGAAGAAAGAATTTATATTTTGTTTTTCAACATTTTGAAATAAAAATAATACATATGTTTTTGTAAATTAATGTAGTTAACTGAACATGAGAGCCAATGTATTATGTGGTTTATCTTTTTGGCCATTAGAAATAAACGAAAATGACTTTCAATCCCATCGCCTACTACAAAAACGAGATATTTAAAAATAAAACTAAGTATAAAATTTTTAAATGTCATATAGTCGTACCATATGACAACTTGATTGTTTGCGTTCGCTTTACTGGGGGAAATATCGTTCTAGTTAAAACAAATAATAACAAACTTATATTAGTAATCACAATACTTGGTGTTTGCTTCAACAGTTCATTCGTTAAAGTAACATCATTTGCCTTGAAAATGTCACTTGCAACAGTTGCCGAAACACTGGCACCTTCAGAGCTACTACACGGTTTCCACCTGGAAACATTATTCATATAGATAACCGTAGAAATCCATTAAAGGTCATTAATTTATTTTTGTTATAGATTGTATACCCTTCTACTTATATATTAAGCACCAGAGAGAGAAAAAATAAAAATACGCAGTAAAATCCACGCCTTTTGTTCAAAAGTATTTTCCATACTTTGCCAACCGTATAATTAAATGGAAATTTTAAAATGTTTACTTGAGTTATATTATTTCGGAAGCATTTGTTTGTGACAGATTTGGTGTATATTAATGTATGCGGGAGAAAATGGCGATCGATGCTTGTGCAGAACAGTATCAACGCTCTGAAGAGAAATGGGCCTATTTTACGTGCGCCCTTGACCGACAAACAGAATGTAGGGCGCCTCTATTTCGAGCATCTGTGCTTGGGAGATGCTTACTGCAAAATTTGTTTATATTGCCAAGAGAAGCAAGGCAATCTAGGATAGAAATAATTGCATTAAATAAATTTACCGGCAAAGTGGCAATTTGGTTTGTAGTGTTATAATAACTATATTAGATTTTCTCCCGTCCACGGCTCTTGAGACAGAGATAAATGATGCTTTACTTATATGTGTTTCAACGTTTTATTAATTAACTCAACTTTGTTTCAGTGTTAGACGTGATAGATTAATATTTAAAGTAAGTTTTTGACCTGATCAACAACAGTTTCCCCCCAAATGTTGACTAGCGTCTAAGGTATGGCCATGAGAGAGGGGGAAATATATCTCCCTTTGCTTCTTATTGCACACCCATATAATATACGTAATTTTCAATTTGTTTTGAAATTGATTTATAAAATCAACGAACATTTTCTACATGCAGTGTCTTTATTTCAAAGCTAGTCACCAAGAATAACTCTATGGAGTGGACACGATTTTGAGTAAAAACACGTCAATTTTGATGAGGGAAGTTCAAAAACACTATCGAATAATTTAGTAAGTAGACTCCCATGGCTAATGTGTTTTCAACCGATTCACACCCAGCCACCCAAATTTTGAAATCACAATTAGAACTTTCTAGTTTAGATACATAATTTTAAAGGTAAATAGTACAGTTTTTTCAGTAGAAACAAAAAGAAAATGCATACGACTTTTTTGAGGATGATGTTTTTGAGAGAACAAAAAACTATTGTTTATTGTGGTTTGATATTTAGGCTCAGATTTATTTGATACTTGTTAGTGTTAATGTTAATAACACGTATAACATCTCAAGTTATTAATGAGAGACACTCCGGTAAAATTGTAACTCCCTAATACGTACTGGATGTAATACAAAAATTTCAAGAAACTGGTTCGGTATCTATTAAGAACAATATTCAATCAATAATTATGGACGAAGCTACTGAAATACTTTCGTTTCAAAAGTAGCGAAGTCAATTCATTTTTCGTCAGCAACTGACTGAAGAGAAGGTGATGAAATAATTCAATTCTGTCAAAAATGACTCATAAAATTACTAGTGATCAAAATTTGTTAAACGATATTTCTTTTGGCGATGAGTTGACTTTTTTCTTGATCGGATTTGTCAATATACATAGTTATAGGTACTGGGACAATGAAAATCCATACGTATTTTTTGAGGACTATATTTGGTTTCTCGAGAAGATCAATTTGTGGGTTGGCATTCTAGGGGACGACATAATAGGGTTAATTTTAAAAACCAGGCTAGGCAATTGTATTCTAGAAAATGGTCACTCAGTCGATGGAAATTCAATTCCACAAACAAGGTAAACACGATGCTCGAAGAAAACAATTTACATTTTCAACAAAACAAAGCACCTCCTCATTTTTGTCTCCATTTGGGAAAATGGCTGGATGAAAAATTAATTAGGAACTTGATTAAAAGAAGAGGTGTTCAAGAATGGTCGACAAGATCTCCGTAACTAAAGCCGCTAGTATGTTTTTTTCTGAGGTTATTTGAAAACGCCATATGACATTTGTGATCTTAAAACTCAAGAATTCAAACAGCTTACCATTTAGAAAAGTCCCGCAAAATTAGGATATTAATAACGTTAAAGCTTATTAAATATTGGATGATATTTTACACATTTAATAAAACAATTTTTGTAAATAATCAGTAATATTACTGATATGATATAGTATTAGCACTTTCTTACGAAAACATGAAGCGATTTCAAGTTTTTTGCTAATAAAGATAAGTTCATTTGCGCCCTATAAAAGGATGTATCATAAGGTAGAGAGTTTAAAGTTGGCATAACTGCGATAAAGGGGTTGAACAAAACAGTTACTCGGTAGCGACTTTGAACCCTTTCTTCGACTTTGCCCAAAATCGTGTTCACTTCAAATCTAAAATTATTTTGTGTGGCAGGTTTTAAAATCAAGGTACTATATAACTCTTGCCAAGCTAAATAAAACTGCAGCAGGAGTGTAAATATCGTATTACATATTTAGAAGGATTGCTAACTATTTTGGTTCATAATACCATACATTTCAAAAATCTCCAATAAAATAGGAGTTTAAGCTTAATATAGTTTAGAGTAGTAGTTTTCCCACATTGGACTCGATTTTCGCTGAATATATTTCTAGGTTCTGCAAGATTTTTTTCTTACAGCACACTGTTATGTACGGATTTAATCAGGAAAGGTAAGCAAGCACAGCAAGAGTTAACATCCCAGCTTTATATCCTAAGCTGCAAGGCTTGGAAGAGTTAAAAGGATGGTGATGCACAAATCGACCTATCTGTTATACTCGAAAGCTAGCCGGCCCCTTCCAAAAATCAAGAAGCTATTTACCTGGAGGACTTGCTGTGACGATTTGTAATTATCCCGATTAGTTTCACTACGGTACATTTGGTTGCCTACTGAGACGAGACTTCCTGTTCGTCGTTCGAATATGGCCGGTTCGATTTCGGCACCAAATTTCCCGTTTGTGAGGAAAAAGATAGAAATGGCGATTGCTCACAATTATTCGCAAGTAGTACTTGCACTTGCACTTAATAGTGGTCAGTTTAAGGTGAATATTAGTTATCCTTTAGTGACGTTTCGTTTTTCTGGGCATTGCCGACTGATTTAGCTGACGAAGGGATATAATCCGTAAGTTACCTTTTTTATATGATTTCCGGTGCACTAATTGCACTCTGTACCTTTTAGCTTTTGAGGGCTTACTAGAAACCCTTCCTAGTATCTCCGAGAAATATCTAGGTCTCCCACCTCTCGACCGAATACGAAGAATCCCACGGGTAGGGATGGAAAGGGTTGAGCCACCAAGAAACAAACTGTGAGTCTTTTCCTGTTTTTATGTCGGTCCTAGCCGTGAAATATCGGTATCCGCACCGGGTAAAATAGGCATAATATTATCTCTTATCTAGTCAGTAGTTGGATGCTCATTGCGACAACTAGAGTTACAAGTTGTTGTTTGTGGTTGTTTAGTCGAGTATAGTTGCATACGGTATTATTATTTGGCGTTTTTGATCTTTAAAATTGAATAAAAATAGTTGTATGTGAGGTACGGCGGAAATAATTATTGCGAATTGAAGTACATTATGTTTTAATGATAACATCGTTTAAATAACCTCCGCGGCTTCGTTAGCAGGAGTTGTTCAGGAGAGACCCAATTTGAGATGACTTTTCGACATAAATCAGGCTGGATTTCTGCGATGGTTCGAATGATGATGTTCTCCAGGTCGTTAAGTATTGCTGGTTTATTGGCGTAGAAGAAAAGAAAGTCTAAGGGCGTTAAATTGCACGATCTTGGTGACTAATTGATGTCACCTCTTTCCAAAATAACGCTACCTGGAAACTTTTCCTTCCACTGTATCACCAGCTTCGTGACACGTAGCGCCATCTTCCTGGAACTACAAGTCGTATATGTCCATTTCATCCAATTCTGACAAAAAAACTTCCTCTCGCGTCTCGGAAGAAGTTCGGCCCGATTGTGGATTGGCATCGTACAATTTTATTTGTTTACGAAAATGCGCTTCATCACCGGATATGATTTTTTCGCCAAAATGTGGATCCGTTTCCAACTGCTCTAGGATCCAGTCAGTGAACATCCAATGAGCGCCGTGGTCTTCCGGCTTTAGCTCTTGGGTCAACTGAATCTTGTATGGATGAATGACCAAGTCTTTTTACAAAATTCGCCAAGTTGAAGGCGCGAAAGGGCCAACTTCTTGTGAACGAAGAAAAACTGAGAGGTTTCGATTCTTATGCACACTTTCAGCAATATTCTCGTTCGATCGAACGTTTCGGCATCTCAAGATCAGCAACTGAACCAGTTTCCTCAAATTTTGAGATTAGTCGTTGAATTGCGTTCTCGGCCATGTCGATCATAAATTCCACGTAGCTCGCGGAAATTTGGCGAAGAGAGGATAATTAATGTTTACAATTTCGACGCGTTTTTTAATAGTATACTTTTCCATTATTAAATGGCAGCTATGACAGAACACAAACGTCGCAGAATGACATCGGTGTCAACTCAAAGATAAACCACAATCAACGGTCGAAGTTCAGGCGTACCAATTGAAATACCTTTTATCAAATAATTTAAATAATTTCACCTCTATACCTTATATAATATCTATCTATAACTAATTTAAATAAAAGTAAATGTATGACGAATATAATAATGGATTAAATTAAAAAAAATATTAAGAAACATTTTTGCAGCAAATTATATATGAATACATTAAATAAACAATTTATTACTGTGTGATTATTTCTCGAGTTTGCACTACTTTTATAATATTGAATCACAAATTGGCATATTGTAGGTATACTTTACTTTAACGAAATTTCATAAATTTTTGGAATGTGCCATTTTGAAATTATGAAAACTTTTGATAATTATGTGCATATTTTTGTTCTTAATAACCTTTGGAATATATAAAATCAGTAATGGGAACTTACTTATCTATAATTGTATTTCGCATAAGTATAGATTTTGGTATATTTACCACAACGAGTGGCAATATAATGAGATACTTTCACTTCTATGTAGTCAATGCTTGTATAAGGGGATACCCTCAGGAATAGGGAATTAATTACAGAGGTAAAAGTCGTAGATGTAAAAGTTTCCAATTGAATTATTGAATTTTTAAATGTTAACTAAATCAAAGCATAGCGGCATTAAGTAATGATTTAATCCAAAAAATTAAAAAAAGAATATTGTCATTCCACAACTTAGAGCAATTCATGATGATCATTTTTCGCCCAGGTAGGACTCTACATAACATGCTGGTGATTAACAAAGATTAGCTTGATCCCAAAAACAACTGTATGGTGTATCTCCTGCTCTGCGAGTGTGTAGTGGAGTATATTGGGCAGACTGAAAGTTTCTTTTACACACGATGTAAGGAACACATTCGCAGTATCAAAAACCCCACCGATTACTCTAGCTTTGCCATCTTGTTGTGTCCTGCAATCATGAACCCAATCCTAGTAGACCCATCATCCTTCAATATATTCCAAAGGTAAGAAATTGGTTATTGCCGAATGCCTTGAAATATATATCAGCAGTCGATCCGGTTCAATACCATATTTAAAATGATCAGGCCAATTTCTCGTCCTGCAGTTGGTAGGTCTTATGGCATCGGTTAGTTTGTGTTGTTGCCTTCACTGACTCGCAAGATAGGATTGCAGTTTTTAATCAATTATCGTGTATGTCGCCAATTATATATATTAAAAAACTTTGTAGAATGACAATATTTTTTAATATTTTGAATTATGGAGATTATCTACAAAACATCGAATTTTCTATTTTCTGATTTTAAGAATGGCGTCCATAAGGTAATATTCTCATATCAGGGAAAGTTTAGAAGGACATGGAATTTGGCTGATTGATCTTTTTACTATCGAAATAATAAAATGTATTCAGTTTGGTCTTGAAGTAGAAGAAAGGAATGTCGGCATTTTTTGAGCCTCTACATGGAAGTCCATTTCAAAGAATTTATTTGCAACTGCAAAGATTACGTCATAACAATCTCTGGAATAATAGGGGCTAAATCTGGTAAATAAAAAAAAATATAAAAAGTTAAACCAACATTATAGGTAAAAGATATTGCAACAAGAGACTTCAATAGGATGTTGCTTCGATGAAACAAAACACCAAACGGCAGATCTATTTTGTTTCCTTCGATAAAAGCCGAAGCTAAATTTGTAATAGAAAATAGCCCGTCTATCGTCGACTGTAATTTATCAGCATACATCATAACATTCATTTTTCACCGCCGAATGTTACACCCATCCTTCTCAGCAAGCCTCACGGATACATTAATCAATAAAAGTAGCCAAGGGGACATCACAAATTCTTGTCGAACGCTCTTATTTCAAATCATTGACACATATTTCCATTGATTGTGATACATGCCATATTCCCGAATAAAGAACTTGAATTGCTTTCACTAGAATATACTGCACGCCATAGTCTCTTAAGCCATTTCAAAGAAGCCTCCTATTTATAGTGCCATCAGATTTATCTAGATCAATAAATGCACAGTTTGACTTACTTCTTATGTAAACATATTTTTTATTATCTGGCGAATTCTAAATATTAAATTTATACATTCTCTGCCAGGTATATAAACATAATGCATATTCCAGACCTTCTCCTTTATCCTTTGTCCATTTCCATAAGGGATATACAACATAATTCATCCAATCACATGGTTCAATTGAATTATAGACGCATGGATTAAATTACTTATGAAACTACTTATAAGCTGCTTTTCCCTTCTACTTAAATATTTCACTGGCTACGCCACACACTCCACTTTCTTTTTCAATATAATTTATATTTACCTCAGCATTACCACTAAACTAAGTCTCAAAATACTCCTCCCATTTTTCTCTGACATTCAAATATTCCCAAATCATTTCACCCTCTTCACTTTAAGTTTTAGTAAAGTTGCTGGCATTTGCTTCTATTTTAGATTTTTATTTCCACTTCCAGAACAACTTCTTATTTCCTTCAAAATCATGCTGCCTATTTGCAATGTCCTATGCTTTCACTCTATCCTCACTTTCCTTTATATCATTCTAAGCAATTCTTTTCTTAAGTTATATTTCTATAAAAGCAGCCTATAAGCATTTTTATGGCGGTCATTTGGAACAACTCATGTTTTGCCTTTGATTTAATACTTACCATCATCTTTGATTCTTGTTAACTCGATATTTACTGCAATTGCTATGTGTAATAAAGTCATTTATGTTGTTACTTTCTTCTCCTGTCCAAGTATTTTAGTGTACTTTCTTATGTCTGATTCATGTATTCGAAACAAACAAACCTCTATCTAAACATATTTTTATCAGTCTCCGACAATTTTATTTTACATTAGAATCCTTGAAAGGGCTAACTAATAAGTTTCCATCTCTCTAACTCTGTTTTAGCCATTCTCACAACTATACAACCATTTAAATCGCCAAATAGAATGATTCTCTACGATACGTCAGATTAACCTAGAGGAAACACACTCGTACTGCTATACATATGATTTCATTCTATTACTTACAATTATTTTTACTCCCTTTACCATTCCTATTTACACCTGGCCAGATTACCAGGCCATTTTCAAGCGATTCTTCATATCTCTCTTTATGCTTTGTTGCACAAACATACATAATATTCGCTCTATATTTATCCATATCAAGTATCAAATTCTAGTACACCGTATACATTCCACACTCCAAGCCATCGTTGGATTGCGTACCAGTGGTGAACCTATCTTGTCGATCGGTTTTTGTCATAACTTATGGTAGTATTGAAGAGACCAACTTAAACAAATTTGTTTCCATATAGCATTGAACAGTTTGTTTCGGCATGTGATTGCCAACATGCTGTAATACTTGGCCTCCATCCACTATTATCCCAGGTAACATCTCCAATTTTCTTATAAGCTGCCATAATCTACCTAAGGGACACTATATAAGTCAGCATGCTGTTATCAGTGTTAAACAGTTAGGAAATACACGTAATGTACAAACACACCACGATCACCACAGAATAAATATAATAGATTTCCAAATCTGTATGAATGTTGTTTCCGGGTGGAAACCGTGTAATTGCTCTGACAAGTGCCGACGTTTCATCCACCCGGAAACAACGTTCGTACCACAGTATATTTATTAGAACTCTAGATATCCGTATTCCAAAGCTAGGTTCAGCGGTTATCATTGAAAAATGAAGTGTAAGTAGGTTATAACCTTTGTGGATAATTTAACAAAAGTTTAGAAATTAGTTATTCATCATTTTGAATGTAAAGTTAAACAAAGCATTATTGTACAAATAACGCAAAATGAAATAAAAACTTTCTAAGTAATCTTGTTAGTTATTCAATTAAAATAAATTGGCCACACTAAATAAAACGTCCCCAGCTTAATTATTTCGAAGACTAAAATTGCATAACTCCGCAGGCAATTTTAAATACTGCAATCATCTCTCCTCAAATAAAAATAGAAACGCCCTACATTCCGTTTGTCGGTCAAGGGCATACGGAAAATAGGCCCATTTCTCTCACATACACTCACGCCAATCCATTCCACGTACGCCACAGACGACACGGAGAATTATTGTTTAGTTTGCGAACAATAAGTCGTAATAAACACAGCTACTCCGAAAGAGCATCACCGAAATCCACGGTCATCGTAAACAAACAGTAAAACGATCCTAAAAATTACATTATTATCAGAGTACACTCTGTTATTATCGTTAGTGTAAACTCCGGCCAATGGCAAATTTCGTCTACCTGGTATGAATAGAACCAGAGAATACTGATAGAACCGACCCCAATATTCTATGCTAGTTTCGCCTTGACCTGCAGTGTATGCCTGACCTACTTCTGGGATTACCTACATGTTTTATGGATTGTAAAACTTCAAGAGCATCTCAAAGGCCGTAGCTGCGACAATGCTTCGTTGATAACTTTACAGACATTAGGGACAATTTTGTTTGGTGTACGGCAATTAGGCGTCCTTGTAGTAAACTAACAATAGAAGTCATCATCAGTTTCATAACTTGGTCGAGGAGATGAGAAGTTAGTTAGCTGTGCCGTAGTGTACGAGCTCTAGATCTATCGATGTATATGCTGATAATATGATAATTTGGGGAAAGCGATGCTTGAATTTCGCGCTCATAATCGAAGGTAAAAGCGAAAGTAGTGTGTTTATAGCATTTTTGTTATAGAAGTTTGTAGGTCGAGAACGACTTAACATAAAGAATGCGTTATAATCGTATTCCGACAATCTAATTAAGGGTTTTTGTATGCGTATAAACAAATGTAACGTGAAAATGATGGAATCGTTTGAATGGTAATGGTAAAATGTTACTTTCATTAAATTATTATTGTATAGACCAGGACGATACGTAGGTTATACAAAAATGTATGAATGCTTTCACTAAAGCATATAAAAATAATATTGATTATTACAACGGAGAATGTCTATCCTCCATCCCAGACTAAGAAGGAATGCGTGTTTCAATAATGCAATATTTAAATTTTTCAATATAATCTCTCTCTACAAAAATGTGCTCTAGTTTTCTATTGATATAATTTTCTAAGTAAATTTGCAAAATACTGCCTATAAATAGTGAATTCACGATAAAAGTAATCAAGGAACATTCAGCAATTATGAATTATGTATATATCATTTTGTTGAACCCAAGACTTGACATTCCTAAACAGTTTTGACTGAAACTCAAACTCTGGCGTGGATATTGTTCCCTTTGATGACTTAATATTAGTCAGCTGTAAACCCTCTATACGGGCCCATATCATGCACCTTAGCATACAACAATTACTTACACTAAGTTGAACTCCCTCTCGCTCGGAATTCAGGTCCATTCAAGCGGATGTGTAAGTCTTGTATCTGTCAAATTCTAGACCAGGGAATGAGGTAAATATTAAATTTGTATTTTATGTGTTCTATATAGTTGAGAAGCAACATATTCACGATACTGTGTTAAGCTGATAATGCAGTAATCATGGCAGAAACAGACGATGATCCTCAAAGACTGTTTCAGAGATTTAAATGAATGGCTGAACAAAACAACATGCAGATATTGATAACAAAAACGAAATCTATAGTCATCTCCAAAGGCTCGATAAGGTCCAAAGTAGTAGTCAATGACAATCCTATAGAGCAAGTTATGAGATTCATACTTCTGGGGGTCGAAATATCCAGCACTCGATATCTGGTCGATGAGGTTAGGAACTAACCGGTAAAGGCGGCGAAAACATCCGTTATCCGGAGTAAAGAGAGTACAGTCCGCATCTATGATAAAATTTAAGAACAATTACGGCATACGAAGCAGAACGAGAGCGGAACACACTAATACTAAAAACATCTTCCAAGGGACCGAGACGAAAACAATTAAATGCATCGTAGAAGTTAGGCCGCTTTCACACACACGGTTTCTTTACGGCACGTCTTCGGCACAGCTGCCGTAGCCGCGCAGTATTTTCAATTTTCGCTCATGGACACACATAGTTCTGGTTCTCCGGTAGCCGCGTCGTAATCATACGCGTTTGAACAGCGTCATATACTTCTTTAGTTTACTGAAATAGCAAGTATGTAAAAGTGGCCTTAGTTTGCAAGACATCTGAAATTACGGCGGCATCGAAAATGTTATACGGTAGACGCAGGCCAGAAGACGGTACTGGAACCAACACGTGTAGGTAATGCAGAACAAAACACATCGCGCAACAGATGACGACATCCAGGCCCAGCGATGTTAAACCACGCGGCTGCTCTCCACAAAAATAGAAAGTCAGCAAGGCTGGGCTCTCAAGACACCAACTAAAAGACCCAATATGCTGGTAAAGAAAACTGGAGAATTCTTCTAAAAGAGGACGAAGAAGAAAATATAGTTCATGGAAACTGTTTAGTTGATACAGGTAATTGTAAAACACATTTTTTAATTTCTCATATATCCTCATTGCAATTTGTCAACAAATGTATTTGTCTGATAAATTGCTAGTTTAGATTGGTTATAAATTGTTTTCACTACACTCCCTTAAAATATTCTTATGAACCCGCTTATTTACGCAGTCATACGCTTTCTCTAGATCAATATATGTACAGCACAGCTTCTTTCTTATTTCCATATATTTTTCTATTACTTGATGTAGTTTGTACATCCCAAAATCTGGGTCTATTCCTTCCCAAATACTCGTCTTGGAATTCTCAGCAGGATCATCGCTCTATAATTATTGGAATTAAACTTACTCTATTTGGGAAAGGGACGCTTGAATATCGTGCTCATAATCAAGCGTAAAAGCGAAAGTAATGTGTTTTATAGCATCTTTGTTTTAGAAATTTGTAGGTCGAGGACAACTTAACATAAAGAATGCGTTATAATCGTATTCCGACAATCTAATTAAGAGTTTTTGTATGCGTATAAACAAATGTAATGTGAAAATGATGGACTCGTTTAAATGGTAATGGTGAAATATAACTTTTATTAAATTGTTTTTGTATGCAAACATAAGATATGAAGGTAATATAAAAATGCATGAATGATTTCACTAGAGCAGAAACAATGAATACCGGATAATAAAACAGAATTTCCATGCTCAGTGCCAGATTAAGAAGGAATGCGTGTCAATAAAGTAATTTTTTCAATATAATCTCCCTTTGCAAAAAATACCCTGTTTTTCTTTTTGGAAAATTAAGAACTTTTCCAACTAAATTTGTGAAATATTGCCTAAACGTAATGCATTTACATAAACATAATAATAATTGTTCAATTATGAATTTATAATAAAGATGAAACTAGAACTTGTCATTTCTGAATATTTTCGGTTGAAACTCATCTAGTGTATATATTGTTCTCTTTGGTGACGGAATATCAGATCAATCGTAAACCTGGTATGCGATATATTAAAGGGCCTATGCCATACACCTTGGCACAGGATTGGTTCTTATGTTAGGTTGAACTACTTCTTTCCTGGGATGGAAGTCCATCTTAGGGGAGAGTTCGAGAATAGTAAGGTTATCCATTCAAGCTCATGTGTAAGTTCTAGTCTGACGAACATTAATAATTAAGTTTCCTGTGTATGTATTTAAGCCTAACCTCAAATTCAGGTACATACCTTTGTAAGTGCCGGCCCGTTTTAGAGTCGTACACTCCCATCTGCACCATTGAAGGGTGTCATTGTCCTTTCAGGCAGTGTTGTCTAGTATTATAAACAGTAACATGTGAAAATTAGTCTTGAAATTAATTCAATTGGCTCAAGAAATAGTTTCATTGTTTCTTACTGCAAAAGGTAAGGTCCTTCGAGTATAAGTTGTAAGTAGAGACTAAATCAACAAGGTCACAATAGTATGTTTACTGTACGGTTTGTTGGATCGGTTTGATTGATACAGGTAATTGCAAGCTACATTTTTTTGGTTTCTTATATGTCCATTGCGTAATTTACAATAAATTTGTTGCTAATTTGGTAAATCATTGATTTAGAAAATAAAGCTTTTTGTTTACTAAACTACGAATTGTTTATGTCGATTCTTGACTATATTGATTTGGGTTCTTCGATAATAACTCTTACTGTTACAAAGTTTCTTACGGACAACGTTATGTGAACTTGAATTTTTCCTTAAATTTTTCAACAAGGGCGTCTCTCAGGGTTCCATTTTGGGGCCACTTTTGTTTATTATTTACGCTTATATTTCCACATATACATAAAAGGAAGATATTGCTGTGCTGACACAACTTTGTCCTTTCCACGAACAACCTTCTGGAGCTGATATGAGCTAACGTTATCCCCTGTTATTGCCAATACTTTGTGGAAGTACTTGAACTATTTGTATGATTGTCCTCTGATATAAAGCCCAAATGCAGCTTCTGTTACATGTATGACACGTTTATTATATGCCACTAGATTCATTCTTCAATCACAATAAACTTCCAACATCCCAATATTTGATTTACGATGGATATTGTTTTTTAAATGGTATTGGGATTACAGCCCATAAACTTCTTTATATTTTATTATATATTAAATCTTATTTTACAGATTTTTTAATACTAGCGAATTTACTCCAAACCCCTGAGATTTTACTCTAAGAAAATTCGCAAAGCTAATGCCGCAACGCTCTTGCTTATACGGCTACCGAAGCGTCTTACGATGGATATTGATTCATCAGGTTCCACTCCTTTTTTAGATGTATAGTTAAGACGTCGATCCGATGGTCCACTGCGCCATTCTATTGTAGCCCATCCATACCAATAGGTACTTGTACGCAATATCACATCATCATCCACCTTAGAAAATGTCTATGAGAAATCTCTCGTACAGCGAGCTTTCAAGTTGTATGACACAACTCTATTTTCCCAGGAGTAGCGTACAGTTACTGATGCACTTTTACTTAAAGGATATAATGTGTTAGATATTAAAAGGTCAATATGACCCACCTATTGCTGTCAAAAATACTCCTGAAAATAACAGCTTGTCTGCAATTAGTCAAGAAAATTTGACATCAAAACAGTATTCTCCCCAATCCAAACGATGTCGCAAGATCTCTCTTTTTCAAAAGATGATCCTGCTAGAAACGAAAGGGTTTATCAGCTCCCTTATTCCTGTATTAAGGTCAGTATCTGAGAAACAGCATACGATTGCTTTTCGCTTAAAGGAGTATTAACGCTGTACTTGTCTTGGGTATATTAGTCAATCAGCCGTGCCTAAACATCGTCATGAAACAGGTCATACCATTATGTTTTAAAATAATAGACTGATAATTTGTTTAAAAAAATACTAGTAGTGTAGAAATATACATAGTTAACAACAAACCACAAAAAATTAAACAAACAAGTTTTCACTTTACATTATGCATGCACATGCACTTGCGATTGTTACGAATTGTGCCGCATGCTAATTTTTTCTCTATTTTTAATTTTTCTAATAATAATAAGGTAATAAAATAATTATCAAAATATATATTACGGTACCGACTTCAATGTTTTTCTGTTAACGGTAGAACTACTCTCTCGCCTAAACCAAATCCTTTATATTAATTTTCTACAACTTCATTTCTCCCTTGATAGATGCCCATAACTAGAATGTAGCCATTTTGGTCAGCAACACACCATAATTTGAAACCCCTATTTGTAGTTTCATTGGGTTGTAGTGTTTTAGTGTTGATCGACCTTTGAAGGAAATGATCGATTCGTCCACAAACAACTCTCTGGTACCATGGTTAAATCTGCAACCACCCTAACTTTATATATTTTCTTGGTATTTTATCTGGTTAGTTTGCTGTTATTATTAGCATAAAAATTTTTCAAAATGTCTTGAAACCTATTTCTAGTCATAGTTTCAGAACAGACAAATCAATATCAGTCGACTAATAATTTTTGTAACTTGGCACACAATGGCAAGCTATAAAAATGTATACCTATAAAGGCTAGTTGGTCCTCTTTGAAATTTAGCGGTTAATTTTTCTGAAAGGTATACAAATTTATCCAATTATGAAATAATCAATCGCTGTATTACAGCTAATAAATTCCCCATCGTTTATTCCTGCCTGATGAATATAAACTGGTATTTCAGTAAAAACTTCTCCATTTTCTATTAGGTTCGTTAGGCTTTGCTTTAATTACTGAACGTTTATATTCACCTTGCTTGGTCCCATGCTTCTTACTTTTCTTTGTTTTCAGCTTCATCCTCGTCCATGTCACTGGACTCAGTAGGTGCTTCATTATCCACCATTTCATTAGACGCAGTAGGTTCATCTTCCACCATCTCTTTGGACGCAGTAGGTTCATTCTTCACCATTTCATTAGTCGTAGTAGGTTCTTGCATTTCGACAACATTGTCTTCATAATCTCAAACATCATCGTAATCGGATTCCCTATCAGCGTCGGGTGAATTATCTATGGCGAAATCGTATAACAATATTTCCGCTAATCGAAGAAGCTCTGCATAAGTTAGTGGGCGTTTTGGGTCGTTTAAAATGTATTTGGAAGACACTCGGAGACTTCAAATTACTATAAAAAAATTTACACTTTAGCCCTGACGGTGCTTCTGAGTACCAATTTTATTTTGTCGTTTATTTCAATAATTTTGAAAATTACATGAAATATTTATTATAAATAAATACACAGCAATTATTATTCAATGGATATTATAATTTTATTCTATAAATATTTATTTATTTGATGAGAATTTCAATTTTTAAATCCAAATACTAACCTTAATCTGTCACTGGAGCGCACAAAATATTAACTTCAACCAAGAACTAAACTAAAACCCCTTTTTATTATACATGACTTTAGAGTGTAAAAAGCTCTGATGGGTCAATCTAGTAACTATAGACTTGTAATTATTGGAAAAATATAGTGGCCTTTTAAGTACCGTCGGGACATAAAGGGTTAATAATTTTATGTACAAAATGAATAATAATTTCGGTATCTGTAGCTGTGTACATAATTGGTTGATTTCTTTTGTGTTGCATCTAAACAAGTTTCTTGAAATTTCCTTAGTAAATCAGTACATATTTGTGGGTTATATTTTTTCGGAGCCGTTTCTGTTCTTTAACTAAATTATATACTATTTCTTAACTAAAAGTAACATTTTGTACATTTAATAAAATTTTCTGGATAAGTATTATTGATATGATTAAATTTTAGCTTTATATCACACACTCAAAAACGAATTTAATTTTTTTTTGCTCGAAAATAAATTTTAAGCTCAATAAAATGATATATCACAAGGTAGGAAGTGAGATTTGAAAGTTAGGATGGTTGGGGGAAGGGGTAGAACAAGAAAGAAATATTGGGTAGTGGTTTGAACTGAACTGTCAAAATTGAAATTGACACGTTTTTGTTCAAAATCGTGTTCATATGAGATTCATAGTTATTCTGGGAAGCTAGTTTTGAAATATATGCACTGCATAATAAATATATAATATGTTTTCAGGTAATATTTTGATTAATGCGTGGGAGGAGTTAATTAATACTAATCAATCCTACATCTTATAATCTAAAGTTAATTAAAACTGACATTTAATAACGGATTGTGTACAAAACGGCTTGGATACGATATGCAATTATATTGTTCGGATTAAATACCGACAACATAACCGCTTATTTCTTCCAATTACATAAAATTGTTAATTAATTATTTATTTGTTCGTTTATTGTGGCAAACAATAAGCCAATACGGAACTCAAGAGCAGAATTGAATGAAGGCATTTGAAGAATGTGATAATGTCAGGGTTGCATGTTATTTATTCTTCGTGAGGTCGTGATTAAAGGCGATTTAATTTATCTTATTTTTAAAATTAATTATTACAACTTTCACAGATTGCGCTCGGATTGGTCGCACCAACAACTATTTGCCCGGAGAAAATAAAGATATGTTAATGTTTTCATTTGTGCATATAGTGTTGTAGGCTGAGGTTTATACACTCGATTTGAACAATACTGCATACTTGTCATTCACCTGACCCAATTCCGTGCTTTCTTTTTGAATTATTATACTCTTGATACTGTGACATCCTTGAAGGTAGTACTATGGAGTGGAAGTACAACTCCGACCATTTATAAGCAGGTCAACAATTATTACAATGACCCAGCATTTATAAATGCTAAAAATATACTATACTAAGAATTAACACACTTTATGCAGTTTTGTTTATTTCATTTGCAACGCTATTTTTTTTAAATATTAAAGTAAGCAAAAAAATATCAATTGTTTAAAATATATATCAAAACTTTTAATTATATTCACTTACTTTTAGCAATTTACATTATAATTTCAGTTAAAAATCATCTCGAATTTCATAAACGGTATAAAAAAAGCTGCAAATGAAAAATGCATACGCTTTGTTCAGAGTAGATCTTTTTCCCAAATAAATTAAAGTATTTAAATTCTTCTCTAGCTTACAAGCGCAAATTCACATGATCATAATCTTGATATGCGATCTTCTTGTGCAGAAAATTCTTTAAATTAGGTGAATAATATGAACTAGTATCACACGCAGTGCTGGGGACATTTTAGCCATTTCGAAACATTTTAAAGGTGATTTTATTTATTGGCCGATTCAGTATTGATTGATATCTTTGTGATACATTTGGCCTTAATAGTATGCCCCCCTATAGTTATCTGTTCCCAATTTAGAATCAGCATGAGTTTTCTTATTCCTTCATTCACTTCTTGGATTGGCGACCTTACTTTGGTTTAAATTACAGACGAGTGAGGGTCTGTTCCAAAGCATTTACCTAGCGGTATAGATATATATTGTCAGAATTGTTAAACTCTCTTTCAGATGTTACGCGAATTGAATCTGAACATAAAAAATTAGAAAGGTCTTTAATACACAATTTTGGCAACAATTGTGCTTCTCTTCCGATTTTGAATAAATAAGCTACGTCATAATTGTATCATTTAATTAAAATGTAAAGCATGGTCCATATAGTTTTGAATATGATCATAATACACGTTTGAAAATAGATAGACAGTTCAGTTTTATGCCTAGATATTGACATTGACATTGCCGATTTATTTTTTGATTTAACACTAATTAATGATCTTCCTATATTTCAACAGATATTCGAAATATGAATAGGGTAAAAATAGTATAGAATTGCCCGACATCGAAATACCAGTAGGAGACAACCGCGTATTTGTTTACATATCCGTACGTTGCAGTATGATTATTTTTAATAATTAGAAACATATATACAAAACAACGCTTATGGTGCAGTACATGTTCGGAGTACATAAATGGAACTAAGTGTCACTGAGGACGAGTGGAACTCAGAAAAGCATCTGGCACATAGTTTCACTTTCGGCATCTTTTTCTGAATCATAGGTTGCTGTTTCTAATAATTAAAAAAATATTCATAGTGCAACGTACGTATATGTCAACAAACACGCGGTTTTCTCCTAGCGGCATTTCAATGTCGGGTCACTCTATATAACATAACACCGCTGAAGCATAATGATAATAATTCTCACCATAGTTATATACTCTG
>JAWQRN010000315.1:0-31540 GCA_033557685.1 Sperchopsis tessellata
TTTCCCTTCCTTGCTACGTTTTTAAGTTCCACACGAACTATTGTTTGTTTTTCTGTCGTCCCATCTATTGCGAAATGCACGATAAACAGATCTAACAACTGAAACCTATCCACCATCTGAGGGTTGCACTTCTGCTCACCTGAGGTCAGCCACTTTGCTTTTAATCGCCAATCCACCATCGGAGGATTGCACTTCTGCTCGCCAGAGGTCAGCCACTTTGATTTTAAACGCCAATTTGAATTTATCTACCACCCAAGGACATTTTACGTAAATATTTGAAAGCGTCGAACATGTGGTTAGGACACAGAAAACAAGCGAAATTCAACCTAAATCTGTTCGCAGTTGACGTATATGTGCAAACAAAACTTAAATACGTCGCTCTTATGAGCATACCTATCACGTCGTATATAGCCACTGTAGGGTTACCTTTTTTATGAGGAGGGGAAATCCTTTATGGACACTACTATTCAGCTAACACTACCTGGTAGTGCGAGCAGTGCCACAGAATAGCTACTTTAAGCAGTGCGAGACTCCTTGTCATCTAGACAAGTATACTGGCTAAAACCCCGCCTCTACATTTACTTAGCCTTCTTAAGCTCGGCCACATATAACGCACGACGCTTCTATCTATGCTGTAAATTAAATGACACCTTCTCAGAGAATTACACTGAAGCGATAATTTTATAAAGGCAATGATCACAAACTCAAGAATTTTCACAGCTCTGTGTGAAGAGGTGATGGTCTTTATTCTACTCTGCTCTTTCGTACAGAATAATATGGCTATCTCGCGGTAAGGTTTTACCCGGCTGATCGAACTCAGACATGAGGTTACACGACCGTAATCGGCTTCAGGCGCTTGCATATTTGTAAGATATTATCCTACAAATAATCAATCTAAATTTGGAATAATTCAAATAAAATTGAATCTATGGTTAAAAAATAGATATTTTATAGGTCATGTATCGAAAATTACCACCCTGAGGTATTTGAAACCTTGCATAATTTATTATCTGAGAACAAGCTTCGTCTGTCCCGGGAAATTAGCGAAAATATAGTTAAACACTTAATAGGGGTCAAATCTGTACTTTTCCAAACCTGAAGAAGAAAACAATTGAATTTCAAATCCTTTTGATGATGAATTCTTTCGAACAGCTACATAACTATCAATCATGGAAAAATGGAACTTGACTGAACTGTCAAATGATATTACTTTAAAGGCCGAATTCAAAATAAAATTACTTATTAATTTAACTTCGCCAATGTCGATCATAAGCCTAAATGTAAAAGAAGGAGTGACCGAGGAGTAACACCTCGCTAAAAAAACATGGGTTCAGCTGGCCCAGCTGATAGCACCCATTAAGGGCCCCAATCTAGGGTACAGGTGAAAACCGGTCAATGGCCCCAAGAAGCGGAAGAAGACGAAATGGTCTCAACGATGGAGGGGGGCGGAAGAACCAAACAACTCGCCAACACGCCCGGCAAGCGAAGCGTTTCAATGCCAAATACCCTTTAACTCAAACTTGAACGTATTAAATCCAGAAAATAATATACCCCAGGAGAGTAGAGACGCGAACTCAGAATCTCTCATTGATTCATCGGAATCAGTCAGCCTCATGAATTCTGGGGGAGGCACAGATTTGATATACAAAGTAAACACCCGAAAAATCCAACGGAGAAGGGATATACTCATAGCGACATACAACATACGAACCATGAGAAATGATGAACACCTAGAAGAACTCAAGGAAGCATTATCCAAGATAAAATGGCACATTTTGGGACTAAGCGAGGCACGCTTACCCAGAGAAAAATACACCACCCTAAAATCAAAACACACAATATACCAATATAACGAAGCAATAATCTAGATCTAAAATCAAACGAATACAGACAACTAAGTAAGACCATGGCGAAAGAAATCGGGAGAGAGACTAGAAGGCAAACCGCGGAACTCATAAGAGATTCAATAAAAAACAACAGGAACATGAGAATACTTAGAACAGGAATGTCAAAGGGGAAAACGAAAATCCATTAAATTAAAAACAAGGACGGTATAACGGTCAATGACAGGGAACAAATACTCGAAGTTATTCGAAGCATCTACCAAGACCTTTACAGATCCCACATACCAAACACACTAAATACTGACAACGAATTGATACAGAACGTCAATTTAGAAGACATACCGGAAATAGATATTCCCGAAATCAATAAAGCCCTTAGACAACTAAAAAACGAAAAAGCACCACGGGAAGAAAGAATATCCACAGAAATGTTAAAACTAGGAGGGGACGCCTTATTAAATGCAGTAAAACTACTACTAAATAAATGCATTGAAGAAACGAGAATTCATACTGCCTGGGAAAATTCCGAAGTAATTTTAATACATAACAAAGGGTTTACTAATGACATTAAGAACTATAGACCCATTAGTCTGTTATCACACTTTTATAAACTATTAACAAAAATCAAAACAAATCGCCTAACAACAGGATTTTTACCAACCTCCAGAACAGGCTGGTTTTCGCAGGGGGCTTAGCACATACAGACCATCCGTACATTGATCGAAATGTGTACGAAATACAAAGAAAGTGTTCGATTCGATTGAACTCTGAGCAATATTTGCTGTTATGAATAAGGCTAGAATCGACTCAAGGTATACACAATTAAAAGTGGCACTAGATGAAGAGTCGACCACCGAGAAGATCAAAATAGGCAGAGGGGTCAGGCAGGGAGACACCATATAATCAAAGCTGTTCACGTTCGCTCTATCTAAATATCTGAACCACTTACGCTTTGCCGATGATATTATAATATTAAGCTCAAACATCCAAGAACTCAAGGACATGCTAGAAGAGCTAAAGACACCATCACTAGGGTCATTATCTTAGTATTTCCCAAATTCATTTTCAGGCCAACTGATAGTGGTGCTGTCTTTAGCTCTTCTAGCATGTCCTTGAGTTCTTGGATGTTTGAGCTTATTATTATAAAATCATCGGCAAAGCGTAAGTGGTTCAGATATTTAGATAGAGCGAGCGTCAAAGCTGGGCTGCGTTCGGCAAATTCAGGCCCATACTCAAGAACCCTGGCATACCACACTGTCTAAAACGAAAAGTATGCGATATGTGCATATTACCCGGAACGACGCATGGCCTCAAAAAGATGGCATGGACAGTTAGGAGCGCAAACAAATTAACGAGCAATGGAACGTGCACTACTCGGCATAAGCTTGAGGGGCCGAATAACAAACCAAGAGATCAGACTATGAACCAAAGTCAAAGATGTGATCGAACAAAGCGCAGAACTTAAGTGGAGCTGGGTAAGACACGTATCCAGAGAAAACACCGACAAATGGACCCACAGAACTACTCACTGGAAACCAAGTGCCACAAAGCGAAGCACTGGCAGACCACAAAGAAGATGGCTCGGCGACATCAAGAGGACAGCGGGAAGAGAATGGCATCGAATCGCTAAAAAAGATGGGCATGGAACGGTTTAAAGGAGGCCTACGTTCAGCAGTGGACAAACACAGGCTGAAGAGAGAGAGAGAGAGAGAGATTAATTTTTGATTAGATGTCTAGAGAGAATGTGGACAGCTTTCCGACAGGGCGCTTAAGTTTATGTAGCCGTTTACAAGTACGGAGCTGGTTGAGCGAGCTTTCTCTTCATATATTTTTTTAAAAACAAATACCGAAACATGCTGAAACAGCTACAGTTTAAGGTTATGCCTTGCATCATTTGTACTATGTACCTCAAAACACGCACAAGGATCTCACTAAATATTTTTTTATACAGTTTATAATATTTTTTTGCAAAGATATGAAAACTATTGGCAATAGTTAATGCTTTAATTCACCTTGTTATAATTTCCACCATATACAAGCAAGAGGTACAACTGAACGATGCAATGGTTTATTGAAAAATCAATTCAGATGCTTGCTAACCCATCGTTTTTATATTATTTCCCACATTCAGCTGGGAAAATAATAAATACTTTTGTAGTTTTATACTACTTTGATAATTTTGATATTGGAATGAATGTAAATGATAGCGTTCATTATGAATACATTTTACTAATTGAGAAATTATAGATGCCTAAGCAAGATGGGCATAACATATCTGCATATTTAAGTTTTGTATTACTTACGTATTACAAAAAATTACACAGCATCTACGTTTTACATTTTTGTGTAAATTCTCTTTAATAACAAGTAAATTTTTACAAAAACCTGTTAGTAACTCAACAGTATTAAATACGCAGATATGCACTTCTTGCTTAGGATTGCGGCTTATGAGTTACAATCTATCCATACCCCATGGACTAATTATTTATTTAACAAATAATAATTAAATAAATTGTTAATATATAATTGTTTAATAAAAATTGTACCTACATTATAATTTAATAAAACAATTTAAGAAATATTGTTTATTAATAATAAATATATATATATAAAGATTTATTAATCCAATTTTCTTGAGAGATACCGCTATCGACTCCTTTGCTTGAATATCTCTCTCCATCAATGTAGCTTCCGGGACTAATTATTTTGTCTCAAATATGTGCCTTCCCAATCCAGTAACTTTGTCTGCTGCTTTCTCACTAATTTTTCTTTTTCTGGATCCTGAAACAATAATTGAGAAATAAGCAAAAGAATAACTAAAATATATAATATAGATTAATAAGATTTATTCAATTAAATAATACAAATGTTGAATATGTTTCTGTTATGTCTTGTTAGCACAAAAGTTTTTTCTATGTTCTTATGCAAATTTATTTTAAATGAGATTTACTTTTTAGAATGACTAATATGTTTACTCTTTTGTGTGACATCACAAGCAGATCTCTTTAATGCTAGGTCCTGGGTTGTTTTCAACTTGATCCAGCTACACATCGCCTTCATCCCGTACGGTATTTAGATCCGAATTGATTTTCAGAAACGTCTGAAATCTACGTGGAAACAATATTTACATTTTAAATCGTTGTATGAGTATGTCAGAATGGCAATGTGTTACTGCAAATAATAACAATTCATTATTTGTCGATATTATTTTAGTTAATAATAGCTGTGTATTATTAATAATTTTATTAGCTGTAATATAACAAGTGCTATGATTTGAATGTGTGATACTTTCAAATTAACACCGAGCTGCAAAATTTATTGAGTGTCTACATGTAATAATTACACTTACATTTATACTGGACCCGTACTGCCCTCATTCCAAATATGGAAGAGTGCCCTATAAAAAGGTACTATTCTTTCCTTCACACTGTTTATCATTTCAGCCCCACCGCATGTCTTTGAAGAGGATACTTGGTTTTTCGATAGTTTATCTTTAACATTTCTCTTCGTATCCTGCCAGCTCTAAAAATAATTCACGTATGAATTTAACTTTGAAATTAATGTATTATGTCAACTTACTTTTATCGCGCGTTTATATGATCCTCCATTTGCATTTTATTATAACTACGTTTTCCCAACAATATTCATAGCCGTGTCGTAGCTCAGTGGCTAAGAACGACGCTGCTAAGCGTGAGGTTTCGGGTTCGAGTCCCAAAGTCTTTGTAATGCTCGTCTTCCGGGAGGGACGTAAAACGGTGGGTCCCGTGTATTGTAGGTAAAATGAAGACCACGTGCATGTAAAAGAACTCAATTCCAGTTGGAACACTGGATGCAGCAAAATTCCCAGGTGAGGGGGCTTAATCCTAGACCGACGTTAAATAAACAACCATATACAAATTATCTGAAAAAGACCCTCATTGGAAAATAGGTTTTCTTCAATTGTCCCCACTAATTTTACCTTTTGAAAATAAATTATATAACCGTTCCTAGACAATTTTCGTTTAAATAAAAACTTTCACAGGTTTGAATTAATACGTGTTTCGCAGCGAATGTGTACGAGTCCATATTTACGTACAGACTACGCGTGCTGTTGCTCGTACTTTTTCGTTCTCAGCAACGTTGCTGGTTCACTATCGTCTCGCCGACCATCCTCATATCACTGATGGCTAGAGAGTACCGTTTATGAAAATGCGTGAGATGATAAATAAAATATCATTGAAAGTGAGATGATATAATATGAATCGCATGAAAGTTGAGAATCGAAACGTTGTAAAGGGAAACTGTTCATTATCTCAAGATCGACAGTACCGCTTCTCCCTACATATACTCTATTTAAGAGAATTAGACTAAAATAGAATAATTTATATCTTCATCAAAAACGGTACATGTAATGTCACATTACATAATTCATAAGATACAAAAATTGCAAAAATAAAATTACATATACTGTATAAACAAAATTAAATTAAATATTACATTACAATATATTTATTATAAACGAAACACTAAAATGGTAAAAAGTTCTCCACATTTTTACAGTGAACTACTGTATTGAATATGGGGCCATTTTCAGCAAGCAACTTTTAACCGATTTATAGGATCCTCTCTAATGTGTTTATTGTATAATTTAGAGTACTAATACTTAATTTCTTGTTGCAAACTATTCAGCATATGGACGGAGTACGAAGGAGGACTACAAAGAGCATCCTGTCTTTATGACACTCATTGTTTCTTAGGAAATTGCAATGTGTATGTACGTACTTAACTCAAACAAGTACGTAGATAAAGAATATGGTAAGTATTTATTCGCTTTTAAAATATTCTCTGCAGCTGTCATTAAATCTGAGATTGCTTAATACTCTCACTGTTCTCTTTTGCAATAGAAGTAGAACGTCCTTTCAATACAACCAAAACAAGAAATTAAACCAAAATCCTTGTGCTACGAATGTGGAAAATAGGGCTATATTCGTTTTAATTGCTGTAACTGTAAACATATCGATACAGGAGCAAAACAAAGCATGACTAGAAAACATTTTTATAAAATCCTGGAGTCATGAGGACAACAATACAACAGACAAGTACTCAACATGAGACTTGTGAAGGTTGACCTGCATTGTTTTGTACTAACAAGTTTTATTATATTTCCTGAGGCAGAAAACACAATGTTAGGTATTGATTTTATAGAACATGCTAAAATATTGTTCAACATCATGAAAAGAAATTTGGATGTTAACAAATGAGTCAACTAAAACGTACCCAATATATTTTGAAGATACCAACATGCAAGTAACATATAAAACTGCAGCCCCACTTCAAGGTGAAGAACTGGAAAGATAATCAAGGGAGTTGCAGAAGAATAAGTAATATCAAGACAAAACTTTGAATAGGGAGGGTAAATTGTGACCGAGGAAAGAGGATGGACAATGTTGAATGCCAACCATCTGAGAGATTAGGAGGGAGAGTTTACACATTGTTAACCCATTAATTAATTATTGGCCGACCGCGTGTTGTACGCGGTTGGAAATTTCGTTCCTGGCGCAAGAAAACATTTTTATGTGTGTTGCTTATGGAGCTAGGTAATATAAATTCTAAATCAAGTCACTTTTTAACCCAAATACTTAAAACATTATTAACAATTTAGTGGTTAATGTTCACGGTTCGGAAAGCGCCTCTAGCGGTCATTGAATTTTGACCCTTCGTCTGTGCCTATAAAAGACGGAGCGCCGGAAATCAAAGGTAATTGAAGTCCGCCACAGCCAGTAACGGTCGCAAGGTAGACATTCTCAAATACCTTTTAATTTACAACTTCCATCATAAGCACATTTTCATTCATTAGTTTAAGTTTGCTTTCTCTATTTACATTCTTTAATAAAATAAACTTGGTACATAAATATACTGCATTTTTCTATCTCCAAACATATGTCCATATATATTTCTATTATAAATCTACTGTTATCATTATATCTTGTGTACTATTGTTTTATTCGAAGATATTTTTATTCAATTCTTTTATATTGAACTCTAATGTATTTTTAGTTACTGCTACAACTAATAATTCCCATTGCATTAGTTTAATATACATTCTTTTTGCAACCTTACTTATTTTCTTTTCTTTTAAATTGTTTCCTTTTCTCATTATTACTATGTGCCTTCTTGTGTGCTCCTACTGCTTCCTCCCTCCCCCATCATGGTGGCTGTAAGTAGTTCCAGCTTATCAACACGTTGGGCTCATGGGAGAGTAGTGATAGATTATGTATTGGTAATTGAAAATATAGTGGAGATAATCAACAGTAAACAGTTGAGTTTAATAGCTGAGCTGAGGAAGGAACGTAAAGATACAAACAAAATCTAAGAGGTGTAATGATTCCTAAAAAAAAAACAGTGGAGGAAGAGATTAGAGATTTAATAACGACAGTGAAATAAGGAAAGAGTGCTGTCCGGCCGGAGAAAAACAGGAAGAATTTAATGAGATCATGAACGAAGGATCAAAAAAAGAGAAATGAGAAGGGTTGTCTGACTATGGAAAAAGGGAAAAGGTACTCGAGAAGAATATAGGCAGCATCTCTCAGAGAATATAAAGAAGTGTGCCAAGAAAAGAGATGGAGCAAGAGATAAAAAATGAACTTTGATACCTCAAGATTGAAGCTGAGGCTTGGAAATATATAAAGGAACTCACAAAAACAAAGAGCAAGGTAAGCATGGTTATAAACATGGAGAAATGGAGGCAACACAATTATAAGGTGTTATGGGTACTGAGTGTGTGGAACAAGTGGAAGACCAATCAGAATCAATTATTATGGAGATAGCAGCAGGGGAAGTGGAAGTACAACTAAACAAGCTGAAAGAAGAGTGTCACCAGGAGCAGGTGGAGTCAAGAGTGAAGCATGGATACACGCAACACCAAACATTATAGAAAAAGTAACTAGGATGTTTAAAAAAGTGTGGAATTGCGAAGGATTTCCTAAATGTGGAGAGAGGGTATAAGACCACTATACAAAAAGGAAACAAACATAAGCCAGGTAATTATAGAGGGATAAACACTGCTGAATACAGTATACAAAATAGTTAGACAGTTAGAGCTATCATAGGAAGACTGAAGATCTGGTTATTGGCATATGCAGATGATGTAGCTATAGTCGCATCAGATGCTGGGGTACTAAGCACAGAAAAATTAAAGGTTATGGTCTTTAGAAAGGGAGGTGGAATCCACAGATGTAAGGACTGGAGATTGGGTGAGACTAAAATAGAGGAAGTTAACACATTCAACTATTTAGAATTCAACTTCCAAAGAAACAATGGGGTAGAGGCACATATAACTGGTAAGAAAGGCTGCATTGGTGATGGAACAAGTGTGGGGATAGGGCTGAGACAATTCTGAGAGGATTATAGAATGAGAACTATGATGTACGATACCCAATTAAAAATTATGATGACTTATGGAGCAAAAATATGGGGATGGAAAAAACAAACAGGACTAAGAGACTTCATAGGTATCTTAGATGGGTTTTGGGCTTAGGTTAATGCGCTCCTAAGTAAATCATAATAGAAAAAAATATAGAAATACACAACATATTCATTGACTTCAAACAAGCCTTTGATATAGTAGATAGCCCTAGATATTTCACAACCTAAAACTAATGGGTACACCTAACAAATTAGTCAAACTTATACAAATGGCTTTAATTGATTTCAAGGCGGCTGTGGTGATACAGAGCATGACATCGAAATACTTCTCTACTAACAGTGGTGTGAGATAGGGGTATTCTTTAAGAGCTCTCCTCTCTAAAATTAACACCAAAGGATCATTACCAAAAGCAGACAAGTTTCTGTGAATGCAGCTGGAAAGACATAGAAAGGACATGGCTCTAACTATAAATAAGGAGACAACAAAATATTAGTGGCAAGAACGAAAAACAATGAATTGGACACAAATAACATAGATGCCAATTTCAAGGTAAAATATCAAGCTTCACTTATGTGGGATCCAACTTTTTTGTTATCTCCTAGTATTTATTGTAATCTGCCCGAAGGCAATAGACAAATGTTGTGGGTAATTAGTATAACACGAGTTAAGAATCTACATTAGGATCCTAACATAAATATAGGAACTTAAGAAGTGCAGATTTACTACCAACGGGTTTGGGTGTACTTCGAGGCGCGACAAGTACTTAGAACTCACGCACCTCACTTTTTCGCGCACTGTCCGCACATGAAGGTCAAGGTGTAATGTATCATTTAGCATAAACCAGGGAGCGTTTGCGTTCTCCATTATACTTATTTTTCAAGTTTCATTACGAGCTTCCTCATGTCTCGCATTTCGTTAAGTAGTTTGATAAACATATTTTCCAGTCTTTCGATTATACTCGATGACTATTGTTACAGTTGCTTTTCAGCTTCTTCTAGTGTAGGATATTCCTGGTTTTAATTGGTGGTATAAAAAGGTTCGCCCTTTGTGTTCGTGATGGTCAATATTATCTGCCTTTTGTCATAGGGGTGGAAACTGCCTAGTTTGAATTTCCTGATAGACTTTGCAGCCTTTATAATCCGCAGGGTGCTGTTCGGCACATAAGGCACATTTAGGTGGGTCTGTTTTGAGCTTCGAGCATTCCTTATTGGTATGACCTACTTGACCGCAACAAATGCACCTTGGGCGCCTGCTACAAAATCCTTTCGTATACCCATAAGTCATGCATCGAGCACACTGAGGAATATTTCTGGTTGCTCGAGGTGGTTCAATAATCACCTTAGAGTTTAAAGATATTTTATTTTATAATTATCCTTCATATTTGGAGTATTTTCCAAATCTACAAATTGCATGGAGAGGGGCGTCTTTGTGACTATGCTTATAGGGGTATATATATTACAGACTTGGAAACCATGGTTTTCAATATCTGCTCTTAGCTCATTTTTATCTTTGTTGTAATGAAAATTTTTTATGCAAAACTTTTTATCCTGTTTCAGTTGGTAAGTGTGGTGTTCAACGTTTTTTTCTGCAAGCAAATGGATTATCTTTCTATAGCTGTCGATATCCACTGGCATAATTTTAATTCGGTCTCCATTTACTTTAGTTGAGTATTTGTCTTTTGCAACATCATTATTTTATGCTCATGTACGGCCGTGAGCATTATCGGGTGTATATTTAGCTTCGTTATCTTGTTTTGCTGTGGTTGTTGTGTTTCCAGCTCAATTTCGTCACTTAACAGTTAGAATCTGTTATCGGGATTTACTTTATATTCCGTCAGCAGTCTTTGGCGGGTTCTTTGTACATTATCTAAGGGGAATCTCTTATTTCTTTGCGTGTTTGGACTATGGTCCAGCCATGCTCTTCATTTAATCTGGCTAGTTCTTTTTCTAATTGTATCTTTGATCTTCTTCCCACCTCTATATGGATTCATTCTTCAATTTTTCGTTCTTTTTCTGTCTTGATTTCAGCTAATGTTGGGATGCATTTTTTAAATATAGTTTCATCCATGGTAACCAGGTCACACAAATATCTCAGTTTCGAATTTCGTCATGTTGCAACACATTGTCAGCAAATTACCGACCTTGCTAAAAGCAAAATTTGCAAAGGAAATATTGTGTCGACAATGTTGACCCACTAAATGGGAGCACGCACAACACAACAAGTCACTTCGAATAGTAAACGCTAACTGTGGGATCCAATCTAAATGAAAATAAAATATACATAGAATTGAAAAAGGAAGTAAAAGGTAATTTTGCTAACAAACACATGTTAGGCTCCAAGATCCTGAATTAAAGTCAAAATGGAAAAACTATATGATGCTAATAAGACCCATAGTGGCAAATTAAGTAGAATTAATAAAGCTCCTAATGAAATACTCCTCCAGAATAATCAAATCTTTCATATCTGACCATACTACCCAGCTCTATTACTGTGAGCTCGCTATGTAGAGTAAATCTCACTATTATTACAAACATAATTTTAACAAAGCGTTGTAAGTTTCAATAATGTCCTTAGTCATCTCACTTGGGATAACTTGTAACTGTGCCCTAATATTGATGACAATTTTGATGGTTTCTTGCAAGATTTTCTTAAAGAATTTCAAGCCAATTTTTCATTAGATAGAAAAATACAAAAGAACAATGTTGGAAGACCGTGAATTTTACATGAAACTATTAATTTCATGGAAATTTAAAGGCTGTAAACCTAATTTGCACCACATGTCTCGGAGCTTAAAAATATCTACAATGATATGCGCAAAGAGTATAAAAGTATGGTTAACAAAGCTAAATAAAGGCTCTTTTCTAGTCGTATATCAGAATGGGACTACTAATCTCGAGAGGTATGGAAAATAGTGAATAATATACTTAAAAATCTCAATACACCAATGGATGTAGCAACATGATGTAACAAAGTATTTACTGGTGCAGGTGATTTAATTTCTCCTTCTAACGCATCTATAGCAGAATCTAAGGACTCAATGTTTTTAAGCACTGTTGCCCCTTATGCAATTATTAGTATTATCATGAAACTTAAAAGCAAAACCTTTTGTGGGTATGATGATGTTTCTAATTCCTACATTATTGAGCTACTCTCGTTTTTAGTAAATGAGACCTTTTAAACTGGAATTTTTCCAAGCAGTCTGAAATTGACAGTAGTAATCCTAATTTATAATAAGGGAGATTCTAAAAATATTACAAATTCCCGACCAATCAGTCTTCTGACTAGCTTTTCAAAATGTATGAGAAAACAATTCGCACCCATATCCTGGAATACTTTAGGAGGTTTGACTTCCTCATTGAAAATCAGCACAGTTCTCGACGGAGCAAAGACTGTGAGTTGGAAATTTTTCATTTCATCCGTCCAATGTTGGAGAGTAAAGATCTGGCCCTTGGTGTTTTTGTTGATTTGTTCAACGCCTTTGATTGTTTTGATCACAGCTTACTCCTGGATAAGTGTTTTAACAATGGAATACGTAGAGTTGTCATTGTTGAGTTTCTACTTTACCAACAGATAACAAAAAGTTCTTATAAAGGACACAAAGAAAAACTATGTGTCTATACGTTATAAATTTGGGTGTACAACAGAAGATTATGTTAAGTCCACTTCTGTTCATTATTTACATTAATGATATTTTTCAAGTTGTACAAAATTCACCACATTTGGTTATTAATTATGCAGATGAGATTAATTTGCTGTTCTCTGCACTGATCTCATTAGGGAAACGGAGAACTATTTTAGTGTACTAAAGAAGTAGTTTTCATATGACAGACTTATACTGAATTCTGAAATGAGAAACTGTGTTCTTGTAACTAGAAAAATATGGTAAAGGAAAAATCTATTTATATGAAACTTTCTTATGATAATCTGAGTATTGCCCTTAATGCAATATTTCTAAACTGGTGTTTAAATTTTTATAGTGTTTGCACTAGGATCAGTAAGAATATTTACAGCTTACGGGTTCTTCAGGGCTATCTTGATGTGGAGTCCCTGAAGAAGGTTTATAATTGAAACACCTACTCACATCAAAAATATGGTATAATCTTTTCTCCACAGCGCTTAATCGAATTTATTTGGTATGTAGAGGAGGAAGTCTTGCCGAAATGTATATAAATGTAATAAATTACTAACCTTACCTGCTTTTATTATATTTTAAAAAGAGAAATTTATTCAAATCAAGGAATTTCACACACCATCCCACAAGAAATAAATATAGAAAGAAAAAAAGAAAGAAATTGCTTTAATTAAAACACAAAAATTTACAAAAACAATATTGCAAAATTTTGCTTGAGTACCGTCAAAAAAGTACTTATAGCTACGTAAAAAAAAAATGAACAAACAAAATACATGCATATCAAAACATAATTATGTAAAACTATAATACATTTTTCTATTGAAAAACATTTTCAAATATGTACACATTTAGTCATAATCAAGATAATCATTAATTGTATATGGTTTTAAATTACACATATGTTCGGATAAACTTATTCTAATAGCAGGCAAAGTCATCTTTGTCTTTATGTATTCTGTCAACACATTGAAGAATTCAAAGCAGTGATACATACAACTCTTTTCACGTGCATTTAGTCGGTGGATAGGATATACATAATCAGTCTTGTTTCTTGTGGCATATTCGTGGTTAAATTTATTTTTAACAAAAAGTTGAGAATTTTTTAATTGGAAAATTAAAATATTAAATAAATATACTACAGGTACAGTTACAGTACAGAAATCGACAGAATGCTGAAGGACCGAATAATTGAAGAGTGCGAATCTCCATGGATGCTGTACTTATCCATGATTAGTACCCACTACCAAGGATGGATACCTTGCTACACACTTGTTATGACCACCATTGATCTTCGAGTTAACTATTACTAAGTCTTTGTTAGAGAAAAGGATCAGTATAAAACTGCATTCACTTCACTTTATGGGACTTGTTCTGGAGGATGTCTTTTGGACTACGAAATGCCCCAGCAACTTTCCAAAGACTAATGGACCATTTCCGGTCAGGCTTCAAGAAGATATTAGTTCTAGCATGATGACTTCATTGACTACACTTTTGATACCCACATGTATGAATTATCAGTGACTTTTGAGCGATTTAGACAGTTAAAACTATGAGCGAAACATGATAAATGTGCATTTGGTTGCACTCGGGTGTGATATTTGGGTCACCTGATTACAAATAAAGGAATCCAAGTTCATCCCGACAAAAACATGTGCCATTTCAGAGATGGCTATTTCCAGAATTTTGTGAAAACTTGGATCTGGACAGTACTACAGCAAGAAGCGTTTGATACACTCAAGAAACGACATACGTCAGCACCTATTCTAAGGTAAAATGATTAAAAAATCCCTATAAACCGATGCTAGTAGATGTGCCCTAGGTCTTGTGTTAATCGAAGGAGTAGGACCCGAGGAGCATTACATGGAATATGTAAGTAGGCTACTATCTAGCACCGAGCAACGACAAAGCAAGAGGCTTGCAGTTGTTTGGGCCCGAGGGTATATAGAAGGGTCTGTAATAACAGTCCAAACTACCAATCATTGCAATGGTTCTTTAGCCTCAAATCCCCAATAGGCCGCTTGTAATGTCATTGCTCACATATTGTCCCAACCATCATGTGTTAGTGATGATAACAGTTGTGAAGTTTGTAAGGTCACCATTGCAATACCCAGCATATCAACTGCTCACATATGAATGAACAGCTGAAGGATGCTTATATACAGATTATCATAAAGCTTTGAGGATAGGGGGAGCAAAGATTTTACGAAGTGATCAGAATGTGATTACCTAATGGCAAATGAAAAGTCTTATATCTTTTCATACCAGATGAAGATGTAGAAGAGCCCCAGTTTGTCATACCAAGCCATGAGAGAGTATAACTTTTGAAGGCAATGATTCCCCAACAGCAACATATTATGGAGTGGAAAGGACAATAGGGAGGAAGTATTACTTTACTGGTATGAAGAAATTTAATAACAAATATATCAAGCATTGCGCCAAATGCCAGCGATACAAGGCCTCAAATCTGAAATTTGTTGGTCTCATTCAGACCCCAATATTTAACTAAAGGTGTGAGGTATTAGCCATTTGGTCCTTTACCTAACGGCCTCTATCCAGAATGGTGGATCCTGGATACATACAGCTAATGGTTTGAATTATTTGCCTTTGTGCGTTGCTACACCAGGCGAGACTCATATTGACGAGGATTCCTTCACATATGGATTACCAAGAAGACATAGTGGCCATGAACCCCAGATTGTGACTTCGATTATGCAGTATGTCTTCATCACTTCGGCGTGAAACAGCTTCCGCCTCCAGCGTATCACCCCCAGGTAAATATGGAATACAGACTTGAAGCAACTTCTAGCTATTCTAGTTGGTAGTGGCCATGCCATCTGGAAATTACAGCTGACTTCCATTCGCTTTGCTATGAACACTATCCATTTCCTACATTTGGACATTTTTTCATACAGTTCATTTTGTCATAATTTTTTGTTTAAATTCATATATTGTCATTTTGTTTTAAATACTTATAGTTATAAGTGTAGTACGAAGTTCTATTATTTAAAGATCTTAATTCTGCATGTTCATCCAGATCAAGGATACCCTAATATTATCCACCTTCAACTTTATGGTATGATCTTTAAATATGTGCTGTAAAATATTAGACTTGCAGTTCCATTTTAAGTTGCTGAGCATATTTGTGGATGATCTTATATCCTTACCATATATTCAAATTCATGTTCCTTCCACCAGAACTAGGTACAATTACCTTATCTATCTCTCTCATGCTCGTATTTAGTAGCTTATTAGTAAATTCATCCATCCATAGAATGTATAGTTCATTTCAAACTGTCCAAAATAGTGTGGATATTTTATAACTCCTCCATTATGATACTAGTCTCTCTTACAGCATCAGATGTATTTTTATTTAAGCAGTGTATTATCCTATGCTTGAATAGTCCTGTAATGGGAGCAACCTGCAGGCTAGTGTCAATAAATAAATATCGTTCATCCAAATTTGACATTCAAAGCTGAGTAGGATTTAACTATAATTATAGAACACAGTAATGTTTCTTCAGAAAAAAGACTCATACAGTTTCATGCTAACTGCTCTAGGAACCACAAACTTGCTTCCTTCAATTCCTTTTTTTACCGTTTGGTCTTTATCCCCTTGTCACTCGTTGGTCACCCTATCGTTCCTACAATATTGCAAAATGTTTTAAAGCGGTTCATGAGAATAGTAAAATCATCTATTGCCCTGGTAGAAGTCTACGGACCTGCTGATGATAAAGACCAGATTGTTCCCAAAATTAGCAGTGGGGTATGTTCTGCATTGTGAGTGTGGGAGCAACATATATTGAACAAACTGGACTTTCCTTCACATTCGATATAAGGAACACCTTTGCTCTATGAAGTACGCCTCTGATGACTTGAGCTTTATAAATCATGTAGTGTTCTGCAGTCATGAACTAGATACTAATAACCCCATCATCCCTCATAGAAATCTCAAGGGTAAGAAATTGGTTATTGTCTAAAACTATAATATATCTCAGTAGTTGATCCAATCCTAACCTTAATAAATTTACTTCAAATCCCCTATTTAAAATTTTCCCCAACAGGCAAATTTCGTCACCCTGCAGTTGGTAGGAATGCATTTTTAATAATCTGTTTTGTAAATCGCTAGTTCTTTATACTTTTGTATTTGGATGACTTTTAGTACTTCAACACTTATTGTGACTTGGCTGTGCAAGTTTTTTAAAATTCAATAAATTATGTTATGTTATTACAATTTGTATCTGTCTATATGGACTTACCATTACCATAGATACTATAGATTGGAGCTTACCGACTATATAATCATTACAGCTACTTGTGATGTTACAGGTAGCCACATTCAAATACGAAATGTCTGAGACAACTTTTATAAATAAATTTATTTGTCATTAACTAATAATCTTTGAAGGTCACTGCAAAGTCAAAATGTACATATTTAATTAAAACTCTTATTATATAATATAATTGATAAGCAACGGCAAATAATAATTTTAGAAATTATGGTTGGACAAGCGATGCTTTCATTACCAACAGCTAGTTTAGCTATTTTTAAAGGTTTAATATTCATAAAATTGAGTGTTACACCATTGACAATAACATAAACACACATTTTTTTGAGTGTTAAGCAGATACCAAAGTTATTTATTGTTTTTGTTTCTGTACATTTTTGTCGTTGTTTTATGCATTATTATGTATACTATTTTGATGTAATGTTTAATGCTCATAGAGCAAGTTGAATACATTTTATTTTATTCTAAAAACTAACAAGCTATAGATGAGTTGCAATACTATAAAGAACCATAAACCATTCTAACAGACTTGAATATATAAAAGTACTTTGTTTATTACATATAAAAAGAAACACATTTTAAAAGATATACAATATGTTAACAATGGAAATAAGGTAGTGAGAATTAAGGAAAGTAATATGTAAAAAATGTATCATTTAATGACATGCAGAATATTAGTGCGTCTAGTGTATTGTAGATGGATTGATATCACGTGCATTTTAAATAACTACATTTTAGTTAGACTTGTCAGCCTAATGGAACATGTCTTGAAAATGTTTCTAAGTATCATTAAAAACAGAATATATAGAAAATGTGAAACAGATAATATGGACGTACAATTGGGATTCTGAAATGGCCTGGGAACACTGTTTGCACTACAGATACTCGTAGAAAAAAGTCTAGACCACCAAAAAGATGTCTATATATGCTTCATAGATTATGAAATGGCAAATATCTGGGATTGGATGGGTAGGACATCCGTATCATTAAAACCTTTACTGGAACCAGAAATCAATTCTTAAGTTCAAGGGATAAGACGGAGTAGGTTCGAAATGATGCGGTACTACAAAAAATTAACAAAGGGAGGAAGCAACTCCTCATAATCCAGCAAAGAAAGACGTCATATCTCGAACATATACTTCGTAATCAAAGGTATGGTGTTTTACGTTTGATAAAAGAAGGTTGCATTGAAGGTAAAAGATCAATCGGTAGAAGAGCACTATCGTGGTTACATAACATTAGGAACTGCACAGGCTTGAGCGTTGGTTAACTGTTCCACACAGCCGGTGATAGGAGACAGTTTGGTGAAGTGATCACGAACCTTCAGTAATGGAGATGCCCTAGAAGAAGTTAGAGCATTTACTGCTGCAAAATTTCCATGGGTGGTAACATCATCTTTTGCGTTACTGTTTTAGCCCTGCAGAAATATTCAGACCTTAAAAAAATTGCATATACAAATTACAGACTTTTAATAATTGCTTGTAAAATACATCATTTAAACTTTTTTAACCCTTGTACTAAAATACCTCTACTTAAAACCAGCGTGTAACAATCCACAAATATTACGAATATTCTGCATTTTTAATAATTTATATTAACATGTTACAATGATGATAACAATAATATAGTATCGATCGCAGAATACTGTTAATAAAATAAAATTAATAGTGTTAAACTTGAACATCCATTATCTCAAATATGTTGTTGGATACCTCTTGTAATGTATTTCAAGACGCACTTATGCCTAAAATACAAACAATTGAAAGTTCATTCAGTAGTTGTCAAAGATAGTTTATTATACTGTATAAATACGTACATAAAAAACTGAATGAGAATACTATAATTTTAAAAGATAAAAAATACAAATTTAAATGATATGTTCATCAACCATAATTATATCATCATCTAGTTTATCATTAATCCTACGTTTCTTGGCTGAAGAACCTTCTGACGCATCATCTATGTCGTGGCCATTATTTCCCATATCACATTCAATAAATTGTAAATCATCATCATCTTCTTCCAGACTTGCATTGTTCTTATTTATATCATTGTTTTCTGCTTCATTCTTGGTTACTCCATTATTTGTTTGCCCTGTTATAAAAGAATGATTTTGTTATAATAAAATTTTAACTACTAAGACTAATAAATAAAAACAACCATTCAAGTTTTCAAATTTTTTCTTTATTGCTACGTGTGTTAAATATTTGACTTAATGGATACGAGTATTAAAATTACAACTAATTTATACGGACATGTAATATCGGCCACTTTATAATAATAACAATAATAGTTTTAATCTTTCAATATGTACAGTAATACAAAACTAAATTAAATCCTGCAGCTCTACCATGAGCGTCAAAAGTCTGGAATAAAATTCATAATTTGTTTATGGACAAAATGCTCCAACAGATCAATAGCTATTATTAACGTTGTCAGAAATATTAATATCCCAAAACTATTCTACACTGGCGATCATGGAAGCAATATTAACCCTTTGCACTAGAGGCCTTTTACCCACGGGTGAACCAGCAACTCGAGATGATTTCAGCTATATTACGGAAACGTTTTGCAGGTACTTGAAAATCATTTTATACTCAAACAAACGTATACAAATAATAAAATTTCACCAATTTAAATTATTTTTACATTGAATACAACAAAATCTGTTAAATATTACACTCTGCAATTAGTTTTTGTGTGATATTTAGTAAAACAATCCCCAAAATGCAGCCTTGGTTTGTCAGGACACGTATCACAATAATAGGGGATTTCTAGTCTACAGCCAGAGTTTTTACGGTCAGAGCAAATCTTGCAGTCCCTTTTTGTCCCTTTTAGCACAATATGGAGCTTTCCATTTAGTCGGGGTACATCGGTGGACATCGTCGACGTTTGCCCATGATCAATTTATTATACGGCTCAAACATTTTTTAACTGCTATTCTCACTGTCAAGACTGCTTTAGGCGAATACTAAGCTGAGACTAACTAAGCTGCGCTAAGAATTGGCTAAACACATCGGAAATAAACATATTGAGTTCCAAACCGCTAGGGTGCCGGCGCCGTCGCACGCGTTAAATAGCTCGGGCGCCGTTGCGGCGCCTCTCGAGTGAACGCATTAAACCGCCCGGGCGCTGTAGCGGCGCCGCTCAAGTGCAAAAGGTTAAATTAAATAGATCAATTCTATTATTTTCTTAGGAGTGTTTTCTTCATTTAAATTAATTTTGCTCCTTATCCTCCTTCCGGGCTACGACATCATCAATCAATTTTTTAAATTACAACCTTATTATTTTTCACCAAAAACTAAAAATATTCTTCTTTCAGAATTCAGTGATACCGCGAAGGATAGTGTGAAGTAAATAGTTTTCAAGATATAGAGATGCAAACATTTAAAAAAAATGTTTTGATTACTGGAATTATTTCAAACTACTGTTCGCAGATGTTTAACTATGATTTTTTTTTGTTACAAAAACAGACGGAAATATAATTCATTCAAAAATACTTGTTATTTTTGAAGTGTGCTGCTTTGTCAATGGAAATTAAATATATAATTGAAATTACTTGTCAGTTAAACATTTTGTTATTAGTTAATTGGTATGATTTTCTTTGCATATTGCAATGACATTTATCTATAAAATGGGTCGTTGTTTGTTTTAAAAACAAAGAATTAACATCTTAATGATATTCAAATCCCAGAATGAAGGTGTTACATCCGTTGGTCAATAGAGTATTTATGAGATTACGAAGTTCTTCGGATAAATTATCTTTTTCATTGAGACTGAAAGATCTGTAGACCAGAAAATTGACTACTGATCATATCTGTGAGGGGTGGTGTGAAGATGTGGCATGGAGGTATCTATGGTTTGCAATAAACTAACTAGCCCAGTGTGCAATCAGCACGCCTTACAACAAGAACGTCCAAGAATGGAATTGCCCTAGAAACATCAACTTCCATTGTGAATTGAATATCGGTGGTGACATTTTGGTTACAGGGGAGCAGATGCCAAAACTTTTTCCTCGAAAGTTTCCATAAAAATGTTTGTGATAATCGAAGAGAGTGGGGATCTAAACATAAAGTACGTAGATCTCAGGTATACTTCTGTTAAGTCTGCTATGGTGAATGCGAGAGATTTGTTAACCAGCAGCTGGTGAATAATCTGAATGGAATCATGGTCAGAAACCTATAACAAGAACAGAGAAAGCTAACTAGTAGATAGTTCTTGTTGAGAACCATATTAGAGTTATTAGAGAATTCTTGATGTATGATGAAGATATTCCAATAAAATGGCTGAGTTGGGCAAGCCGATAGGTGGAAGGTCCAATGGTACTAACAATAAGTCGTAGTAGAACTTGTGGTTTGTCGATCTTCATGAGACTGTAAGTTCTAGGGGTGTGAGAATCATGACGTAAAACAAACTTCTGCTCATTCGGGTCGAGATGAGCAATTTTAACTATAGATGACATAGTTTCCTCTAGTCTAATGATCTGATTGCAATCTAGGGGCTAGTATACGAGATCTTGTAGAAGTTGCAACATTTTTTCATTGTATTCAACGGTTTATTATGATAGTAGCGTTAACTCTGTCCACAGAGAGGATAGACATTTTGGAGTTATTCTTGAGGTTTTTTAGAGCCAAACGTTAATTTCTGGGTAGATTATGTGGTGGAGGCCCAGCGTTTTCCTTGATGCTGACAGTATTATGTTTAATAAGATCTCATAACTTTTCTGGTAGTTTACAAATAGAGGACTCAACATTGGATAAATATGTTCAACAGGAATGCTTCTGATCGTTATAACGAATGAGAGCTACATGTTAGTCTATACTTAGCACTTTTTAGAACTTCATGGCAGTCTACCCTGCAACCAGTGGAACTGGTGTTATTTTTTTTGTGTAGTCAACCCTCGGTGATCTCCTTGGCAGATGGACGGCTCCGGAGGCAGCAGAGCGGCTCCACGGGAAGATGGACGGCTCCGGCGGTACTTGGACCGCTCTGGATTTATGGTCTGGGGAGGCTGGTTGGCTTCAGGCCTGCCGTTCGTGGGCAGCTCCGGGCTGGAGGTGACTCAGGGCATAAGATTTCCTCAGTGGGGTCTCTTCCAACCTAGTCACCTAGTGGCCACTTTCTGCTGATGGTCAAACTCGAAACGACAACAAGAGCGCAATGAGAAGACAAACAAAATTGAACATACATCAAGAGAGTGTCTCAGTACAATGTTTGTAGTTGCGCAACAAGAGCACAATTACCTACGAACGGTGTACTGGCAAACTGGTATTGCAGAAAGTAGAAGGGGGTGTTTTGTAAATGAAAGTACTTTTCACGTCTTACTCAAGTCACCTAAAACTGACTTCCACCTTTCCTCTTCCATCTCGTAGCGCCTGTCGACCTAGAGTAGTCAGGTCTACGCTATAAGTGACTGGAGATGTCCGCAGTGACATCTTGCGGTGGTAGCCAGTACAAGGTGGAAGAGTCACCAGGGAGTAATACCGCACCTAGAACTTTCAGGGCTACAAGACAGTCTATACATCTCACTTTTAAGAGATACATGGCCTGATAATGTTCCCTATAACGGTGAACAAAATGTCGGCACAAAGAAATGCCAACACACGGTTATCTCCTGGAAAACCTGAAGATATTTGTATTTGTTGTCTCCCATGGTGGTCAGATAGTACCGGTGATTCAATTAAGCAATGTTAACAAGTAAATAGTAATAAAAAAATGACCAGTAATTAAGTAATTATTATAGTGAACTTACGGCGACCTTGTTACATTACCAGCTAGACTGACTGTAAAGTTTGAGGTATAGATAGTTATGAACAGACAATTTAACTCAATTTTTATTTTTTTTAAAGAATAAGCGCTTAAACAAAAATTGTAAAGTTGAATAATTTCCCACCTTAGCCTCGATAAATGGAAGAAAAATTTAATAAGTGCTAAGTATACAAGAAAGTTATAATGACTGTGTAATTATTAAAAAAAAATTGTTAAAGAAATAGAGTTCTGCATAATTGTTAGAAACAAGGGAAGAAACACTGTGTCAATATGCTCTATGTTAATAAAATAAAATGTAAAATATATACACAAAAAAATGAAAAAATTTAACATAATTTAGTGCAGTACGAACTTATATGTAATATGTTTTAGCATTATCTGTATTTATACAAGAACCTGTTCCACTACATAAAATATTGGAACTCGCTGTGAAGAAACTGTTAGTTTACGGTGCTAGATCCTCAAAGTTAAGATCTTGCCAAATGCCTTGTTA
Organism: Sperchopsis tessellata; assembly: GCA_033557685.1. Classification (NCBI taxonomy): domain Eukaryota; kingdom Metazoa; phylum Arthropoda; class Insecta; order Coleoptera; family Hydrophilidae; genus Sperchopsis; species Sperchopsis tessellata. The sequence goes on from JAWQRN010000315.1 coordinate 23,429, forward strand.
TTTCATCGTAGAACATGCTTAATGTACATATGCGGCCATCATGCATATGTTCGGCGACCCACAAAGGGTTGATCATACTTACATAGTATGTAACCTGAATTTTTTTTACGTGTTTTTTTTACAATGTTTCAGGTGCACATTAAAAAAAATTTCATACAATTGGTGCAAGTGTCATTACAAAACTTCAATGTACTTCCAACACATAAACAACGAAGTCAGAATTCCAGACTCTAGTGTTTATGTTTCACAAGTGCTTCTTTGTAACGCCGTACCGCTCGCCCTGCCATTAAAATAGCACACACCATCTCTGGTACGTATACTTTGTGATATCACCATGAAACTTAACACGAGTCAACATTTGATAGAAGAAAATCTATACCATTTTGTATGTTGCAAGTCTGTATCTGTATTTGGATGACAAACACAAAAGGAAACTTTTGTTGGTATTATTGATGATTTACAAAAAGATGTTTCAATAAGATTTGTGAATTTTCATAAACAAAGCATTGAAATGTAATTTTTTTAACCGTTTCAATTGACCAAACCAACTACAGATGGATGTTTTGGAATTATAACACAACAAATCTTTAAAGAAAACATCTCGCTAGAAAACATCCAAAAATTTTATTGATACTTACCAAAAAAATTTAAATGATTAATCAGTTTTAACATTTAACTCTTTGAGCAGCCAAAATTCAAAAAGGAATTCCCAAGTGGAGCTAAATGTAGTACAAAAACTTTTAGTTTGACTTGGTTTTAGAGGTTATAAAACAAAATGGATACTATATCGTGATGGTTCAAAGAACTCTCTAGTTCGTCTAATTGCCGGTAGTTGATAACATGCAACAAAAATTAAATATTTTACGAAAATATCTATATTGTTGTATTTATAAAATGGTATGTTATTTGTACCAAAACCACTGAACAAGCAATAAGCTCAGTAGTCCGTCACCTGTGACACACACTGACAAACTGAAAATATAATGTGTGTTAGGCCATATTTTAACTGTTTCATTAATTGACCGTAGAAAATAAACAAAATACTTTGAAATTTAAAATCGCAAGTGTTATAGAACTAATATAATCATTTTTATTATAAACTGCAATTATTTTGTACCTAGCTTAAAAATAATCATATAAAATTATGGCAAAGGTTTCTTAAACATAGATAGGTGGCAAATATGATATTACGATATGATGCATTTATAACTGTTCTCAAAAAGTACATAAACTTCTAGTAGTACTCAAACGGATTACATTATTACACTTACCATCTTCTTTAGGTTTTGCTATAAGGTCCTCCTTATTTGCTGCTATTTTAAATAGTGGATCATCCTTTTCCTTTGGAATATAATGACTAACACAAATTGTAAGTTCATAATTTTGCAAAAAGTCATCGACTTTTAAAATACTTCCATCAATAATTCCTAACTCAGACATTTTTTTGTTATTATTAGCCTAAAATAATATAAATATTAAATAAAAAGAATTTTAAGAATAAACAGCACATGATTTTTCATAATTAGGTTTTCATGAACCTTAAATTAAGTATTTAATATCAACAGACACTATTGTGTTTGCAATCCCTCAAGTGAAGCATTTACATACAATCACAGCTGTTAGTTAAAGTTGTAATTTAAGTAAATCTAATTTTTCAATTTGCAGTAAGTTACAGATCTGACAAAAAAAAAATATTACAATTACAGTGGACATCAAACATAACACAAGAAATGGGTTAACATGAAGTACATATTTTATCCCTGTTTTTAAAATACATTTTTCCTTAGCATTAAATTCCATTAACCCAAAATATAATTTACTAGGCTTGTATTAGAAAAACCCCATTCCTTTAGAAACGACATGTACAAGCCATATTAGCTTTTGCAAGAAAACATCAAAATTGGTCAGAAACAAAGTGGCACAATATTTTATGGTCAGATGGAAGTAGGGTTGAATTATGTGGTTTTGGTGGACATCAGAAGTATGGACGAAGACCTGATAGAACTGCTTACCAACCTCAATATACTCTGAAGACTGAGAAGCATGGTGGCACTAAAATTATTATATGGGGGTGCTTTTCTTACTACAGCACAGGTCCCATTTACAAAATTGACAGCACCATGGATAAGTTAGTTTACACAAATATTTCACAAAAGTTAAGGTTTTCTTACACAGAAGAAATACCACTCAAATGGGTCCTTGCAGGGCAATGACAGCCAAAAGCAGGTAGATTTAATGCCAAAGTGATGTAAGGCTGGAACTGAAAAATGGGTACAGAATTCATTAAGTTACTAAATATTCATATAAAAATACGTTATTAAAAATAAATTTTTTGATTAATTTATTTAAATTAGTTTTGCTCGCTGCTATCCTTTTGGCCAACCCATTTTTCCATATTGTAAGAAATGTGAAACTTACATACCACATAAGTAAATATGTAAATTTTTCTCACAGTACATCTTAAATTTTATAAATTATTAATAATAAATATTTAAAAACACTGATGTAGTAAGCAGAACTATTGTTAATATTTTATCCACAATTAGAAGAAATTAAAATATGTATCGAATGTCTAGAAAAGATAATTACTTTCAGAACATTGATGATGAGGTTGTAATGGCAGAAATACGATGTCCACTGCAATTCGGATTATTTCTACATTTTTTGATATGTTTGATTTATATGTAAAAATTTACTAATATTTTTTACAATATAAGATAAAACCATGAAAACAGGTTTGTGAAATTGAATTGCATTTATTTGTTTATTGTTTATAATTAAGTTTTTGACATGTACAAATATACAATTAGTTCAATATGTTTTCGTGTAAACCATCCTAAAACTAATAAGTGTTTCTACAATTATTATTTTACTTACTTCTGTTTCTCCTTCTTCAGATGATATAACTACATCTACATCAAGAAGAACGTCTGGTGCAATCATGTTGAGAGATCTTTTTAATACTTCAGATTCAAATTCTTTAATGGTCATAGATTCAGTGTTAAGAAAAACATTTACAAATGGCTGTGGAGAGCAAACATAACACTTTGGATTAGCCTTTTCTATGTTTGTTTCTGCCATAAGAACTGTTTTCGATGCAGATGATTTTTGTCTTACGTATATAGTTTGGCATCTGTCATACTCTGCTGCCAATATTTTAAATGTATGTAATATAACCAATCCAGCAACCATAGCATTTGTTGTTGCTATTGCAGGAATGATATTTCCAGCTATTGCTAAAATGAAAAGAAAAAAAAAACATATGAGAAGTACCTAAATACTAAGAATTTGTTGCTTCCTTGGCCGTACATAAATGTGTAATTTTAATATTTGATTTTAATCAAATATCAAGCAAAAAGGCCAAGTCGATATATTGAATAAAGAAATGAACTACATACCGCAAATTTAAGGTTTGTTACCATAATTTTGCGGTACGTAGTTCATTTCTTTATTCAATATATCGACTTGGCTGGTTTGCTTGATATTTGATTAAAATCAAATATTAAAATTACATACCTAAATACTACTTTGAGTTAATTTGCAGAGATATAACCTTTTTATGTTGACCTTTTCAATTTGTATACTTTTTTTATGGAAATTTCTTATGAAGTTTGATTAATGCTTTAAACTGGTTTTTGCAATCTGTAAATGAGAAATAAATTTTCAAAGCATATTACGCCCTCAATGCATGCAAGGATTCCTTTCAATGGAAGTGCTAAAGTGTAGAAATATGGAAAATAGATGATAGCCATTCAATAGTAAAACTACAAATAGTAACAAATTTGAAAGAAATATATCTATAATTTTTTAATTAAAATGTAAAAATTGCAAGTATAATAGAATAAGCTTTTTTATGCACCTTTATAAATGATCAACATTGAAGTAAATGCCTCCAAAATTCTGCATACAATTCTTATACATATAATACATGTATTTATACTGGTAGTATATAGTATATAAGTAATCACAAATTTTTTCATTCTCACATCTTTTAGCCAAACAACATAAAAGATAATAAATATATAATTCCTACAAAAACGTTCCAAATTGATTCAATAGCACTGTATTTTCCGGTTTATAAGACGCACCCATGTATAAACACGCATCCTTAATTTGAGATGTGATGCCAGCATTATTACATTTTAGTATTATTTTGTTGTATATATCCCTGGGCGATTATTAAATTTCGTAATCGATTGATTAAAGTAAAAACATCGATTACATTGATTAATTGAAAAAAATCAAATAATCGATCGATTAAAAAGTTTAAAATTTAAATCTATGATTTATTTACCCTAATATGTAATTATAATAACTAACATCCTCTTTTTTATGTTTTATTTTGTACATGTAGAACAAAGAAAATGTTGAAAGAATAACTTCGTCGCATATTAAATTTGAAATACGTTTATAGCTTCTGCTTCAACCCGTCTTTTTTTACTCTTTCTATATTTGTCTGTCTTTCTGCTACACAGCATTCGGTCAGTATATGATAGTATACCGGGTCTTAACAGGTTAGAGTAAGTTTTGACCAAATTACAAAAACATTATTCTTCCCGTTGAAAAGTCAGGAAATTTATATGCCACGTTATCATTAAAGATGAATATGCAATTTCTCCTCGTACACACTATAAAAACATATACTGTTCTCCATGCAGTATGTAAGAAATCACCACCAAGTGGTTTCGCGGACCACACCTAGTCGTTGTTAGAGCCTTACAAGATCCGTGTCGGATGACTCAGAGCGTTTATTTTATGAAGTGTTGACGACTCGTCAGCCCCGAAGTACTTGGTTCCTTGGTACACTTTTGATATATTGTTTAATTTTGAATTTGTATGTTTTTATCATGTCAATCGAATAAAAAGGCTATATAGAGAATATACATTTATAAATTTTCTTATAACGAAATTATATCATTAATGTAGGTATATGTGTACATATATGCATGAAACGATATTTTAATTAGGTACGAAAGATATTTATTTAGATTGAGTTACGTAATGGTCCATCACTGCTTTGTCCATATTCGACGATATCGCCTCTGAAATATGTCTGGATTTTATTATGTGAAGACAAAATTCAAGAGACATCATCTGAATAACAACTTTATAGTTTAGAAGAGTAGTGCAGTTTTATTTTTTCACAAAACCGAAAAACAAAAATTAAAATGAGTAGTAGCGTATGCGGAGGGAACCGGATATTGTATGGAATTATTTCATAAAAGAGTCTACTTTCGCTGCGAAATGTATTAAATGCAATAAAGATATAATAAGTAGAGGAAATACAACTAATTTGAGGAATCATCTTAGAACAAAACATCCATATTTATATGCAGATATGAAAAGAAATTTAAAATAAATAAAATGGTAAAAAGGTAAGCATTTTTTTTATATTAAAATTTTTTACGTGCACCTCGTAATAAAATAATAATTCATACGTTTACATCAGTGTATAAGCATAATTAAGTTCCTCAAGTTTCATTTCTTAAATTGTAGTTTATTACTAGAAGACTGTGAGCCTGAATCTACGTCAGCATCCTTTGTACCGTCCACAGCAGAAACCACAGGAGTCGAACCAACCCAGATATTACGGAGCCTCTCAGCTTCCCTAACAACATCAACAACACAGCCGTCATTAGCAGTAACACCAAAGCAAGTAAAGATTGATAAATATACTACTTCTAAAAGTTTAAAATCTAAACTTGATTTAGCGTTGACATATTTCATAGTCACTGAAATGCAACCATTTTCGTTGGTAGAAAACAAGGGTTTCTTTAATTTATTAAATGCTAGTTATAATCCTCCAAGTAGAAAAAAAATAGTGGATGCAAAACTACCCTTACTTTTTTAAAAATCGCGACAATCTGTCGCAGATATTTTAAAAGAAACAAAATACATATTGATGACATCAAATTGTTGGACATCGATTTCCAATATGCCGTTTATGGAGGTTACACAACATTTTGTAACAAATTTAAATTTAGAGCTCAAAAGCGTGTGCTTAGGTTGCTCTCATTTACCAGAAGATCATACATCAGAAAATATTACTGATGCATTTATAGGAGTTGGAAATGAATGGAATGTTAATATAGATAAGTAATTTGCAATTGCTACGGACTACGGCTCCAACATGGTTAAAGCTGTAGAAAATTTATCTAAATACCATGTTCCTTGTTTTGACCATTCTTTAAATACAGCCGTAAATTCTGCTCTTAGTATTTTAAACTTCAAGCCTTGTATAGATAAAATAAAAGCCATTCAGTTAGTGTTTGCACATTCTTGGAAGATTGGGAGAGAATTTAAACAATTTCAGGTCAATTTAAATTTGTCAATTAAATAGATACCATCATAGTCAAAAACTAGATGGTGGTCTCTCCTCCATTTGATGGAAGTAATAGTTGAACAAAACCTTGCAGTCATTTCTTTGCTTCAAACCTTTAAAAAGGGATAATATAAAAGAAATATTTTAGATAACGCTAAAGTTGAGATGATGAAGGAAATAATTGCATGTCTAAAACCAATAGAGCAAATATGCGAGCATTTCTCAGCGGAAAAATATGTTACTGCTAGTTCTATTATTCCACTAATGGAGAGTCTAAGGGGAAAATTAAATTTAAATCCAGATGCAGACTTCATTACTAACACAAGTAAAATTTTAAGTGTTATTCTCGAAGTTTTAGATAAAAGATATACAAACAATACAAAAACGTATGAATTATTAAAAGCGTGTACGTTTTTAGATGCGCGCTCTAAAAATGCATGTTTCAGAGACGATGTAGCAATAATCAATTTTATAAAAGAAGATTGTAACTCCCTAAATATTCACGAAGTAGAAACCTCAAACTCACAACCTAAAAAAAAATTAAATTAACTGGATTGACTACCATCTTAGGTTCTAATATGAGCGAATGTTCAGAGCAAAAAACAACTTCCGAAACTGAAATTGAAAACTACTTAAAATACCCGGAAGCAGGCATGACAGTGGACCCCCTAGTTTGGTGGAAAGCAAACGCAATTTTGTTTCCACGTCTTTTTGAATTATCAAAAAAATATATGTGCATTCTCGCAACAAGTGTACCGTCAGAACGAGTTTTTAATAGAGGCGGGCTTATTGTTACAAACAATAGAGCATCAATGACAGGTGAGCACGTGGAACAATTAGTTTTCATGGCTATAAATAGAGAGTGCATTCAATATTAAAATTTTTTAAAAAATTATATAATATTTTTTAAATGTTAACAATTTTTTAAATGTACCAAATGGGAAACTTTGTATTATTCATTTCACGAGACAAATATTATCCCAATCTTAAAAAGTGCATTACTCTACATCTAAAATGGTATACAAAATGTTTAGTGTTTAGCTAAATCTTAATCTATTTTATAATAATACAAAACTATAAATTTCATTAGAACAAGCGAGCATTGTTTAAAGAGTTGGACTCAACTTTTTAATCAATGAAGCGAGATAGTGGCGTACCCAAAATGGTGCCATCGCACCAGGTCGGAAGCCGAAAAGGGCCGTTTTCTTTACAATTTTACGTTTTCCTGAACCTGGGTTTTGACTTTTTATTTGTTTAACGGAATCTCAAAAATTTTATAAAAGTATAAAAACATCGAAAAAATATTGTAATCTACTGATGAATGCTCCAGTTCTGACATCTATAGATGATGGTATGGGTTTATCATCCGATATTGCGAAGAAAATTACAGTTCTAGACGCACTTCATTTAGCTTCAAAATGCTGGAATGTAGTTTCAGATATCTATATTAAAAATTGTTTTATAAAAACAGGATTCCTTGTCAATGCTGATTTTCAAGAAATTTCCGATTTTGGTCAAGTTGAAACGCCTAAAGATATGAGTTCCATAGAGTTTGATGATTAGGTGCACATAGATCGTCATCTACAAATCACTACAGCTTTAACGGATGAAGAGGTAGGCAATAAACTGTAAATGTGATCTTTCTGTCATTGTTTTTATTTTTCTCATTGAATGTACGTATTTTCAGTTATTAGAATCGCCATTTAATATATATATATATATATATATATATATATTATATATATATATATATATATGAGCACTGTTTATTATGATCACGTTTGTGTTTC
>JAWQRN010000316.1:0-31533 GCA_033557685.1 Sperchopsis tessellata
ATATATATATTACACAAAGGGTAATGTAATGATCTGTTTGGATAACTAGAAGAATTAGATACCGAAATGATAGAATAAGATCCATCTCCAATGTCATTGACGTAGGGTAGAGAGTCGCATTCCTCAAGTGGCGATTCGTAGGACACATTGCGAGAAAAGATAACACGACATGGGACCAACGAATAATGAAATGGAACATGACCACAAGAGAGGCAGAGGAGGACTACCTATATGATTGTACGACGACCTCAAAAGAATAGTTGGACTGGCAAGGATCCAAACAGCACAAAACTGGGAACAATGTAGACAACTAGGAAAGGTCTACGTCCAAGAATGGACATAACAGGATAATGAAGAAATATAACAAAATGAGACAAATGCAGATTAATAGACTATATTTAGAGAATTTTACTATACAGTAATAAAATGAGGGTGAGGAAACTCACAGAATAAAGATAGGTGATAGAGTTGGGTTAGGCTAAATAGAGCTGCTTCTTTTGTTGTCCTAAGTATGGCATTCAAATCTTCTGGGTTACTAAGGTCTGCACAAACTAAGCTGCTTAACAAGAACCAGAGCATTAAGAACTGCATGTATAATATTATATGGGAGTAGATAGATGTTACATTGGAGAGACAGGTTGATTGCTAAAGTATTAAAGAACACAAAAGAATTTCTTGCAATATTAAAAATGGCTGAACACATATTCAAGGTAGACCATCAGACATCTCAATTACAGCCAAAGTGAAAAACTAGACTCGTAGAAAGCCAACAGAAGTAGCTTGCATAACTAGCATATCAATACCATGATTATCTGTAATGGATTGTTGAATGTTTGTGTAGGTACATATCTTTGATGGGATACTTACCAACTCTTAACTTAAATCTCTGGAATGAATCTCTGTTTATCTGGTCCAAGCTAGTCATTAGTTGAACAGCAAATTCAATCAAAGGAATAATGATATGCTCTTCTTTTCTTGTGTTTTCCTAAAAAAAAGAAAATAAATATGTACGAAAAAATATGATAATTATAGAGCATGTTTGGTAGTAAAGCATTACTACACTATAGTTTATTATTCAGTTCGAGGTTATTTACCTTTAACTATTCCAAATAATTAGCCATGTGAAAGAAAATTAATCATTAATTTCAATAAATAGCACTAGAAATTTATTATTATTTTAAGACTAATACATACATAAGGTATTATCTACACAGGTGACCAAATAGTACTGCACTCAATATATTGTTAGTTATTCAATTTAAAAATATATATGTATAAAAATTATATTTGGAGAATATTTAAAAAATCATTTTCGTTTATTTAGGGCATGCAGTTTTTCTCGGGCATAGCTCAACTTCGTTATTTTAAATACAACATCCTAAATATTATTGCAGTTTTTAATAGTCATTAACAGTTTCCAAGATGTTGTGACTTTTTTGGAAAATGCATTTTACGCAGTCACTGTTTAAAATTACTCTACTTACCTTTTCACAAATAAAGAACACATTTTAGTAAGCAAGTAGCATATATTACGTAGTTTCTCAAAGTATGTTGTAAAATGTATATTTGATTTTAAGGTGAAAACTCAGGTAAAATTAACACCCTGTATATTTTTACATCATGTTATACTCCTTTAGTGTTCTTCAATATTTATTAAGCATGTGCTAAACTTATCTACTTATCACAAGTTTAGCAAATCTTTCTGAAAGCAATAAAATATTTGTAAATAATTTTCAGTACACCTTCCATTTTGAGGTATTTTCAATTGATCTCTTCTTATAAAGGATTTGTTCACTCTTCTAAGCACATCAACTTTAATATTTTTATCGCATAAGTAATTCTATCTTTCATGTCTTCTTTTATTGTTGGAGGTTTTTCATAAACTCATATTTCATAAAAAGAAGTCTATTTTAGATAAATCTAGAGATCTAGGAGGCCATGTTATTGGCCCTCCTCTACCGATCCATTTGTCCGGAAAGCTTTGATATAAATAATTTCGAACTGAAACCTAGTAGTGCCCTGGAACACCATCATGCTGAAACCAACTATATTCATGTTAAACTGTGCAAAGGAATGGCATCTAAATATTCCTCTTAGTTTGAATGAACTCGAAATAATTTTCGCCATTAAGTTCTCTTCAAAAAAATATAGTCCAAGTATGTGATTGTTGATGATCTCTGGGGAGCACGAAATGAGGATTTTACGTGTGGTTCATCTGTATGAGATACAACAGGATACTTTTGGTGGTAAATTTTAATTCTAACAAACAGTTTTTAGTATATACACTATGTTTATCAATTCGTCTTTTGAATAAATTATATCTCATGAAAAAACTATTACATATTTATACTAATTTTTCACTTACTTCAAAATGTCATTCAACAATATGTACGTAATTGTTCTCAAAATGTTTTATTGTTTTATTATAGCTAACTTATAGATTTTTATCTTTAAAATAAAATTTTAAGAAAACATGTGATAAGTCAAAAACTATGATAGATAGGTACAGCACATGCTTAATAAATATTGAAAACACTAATAGGGGTATAACATGATGTTAAAATATATAGGTGTTCCATTTAAGAAACTCAAGTAAGTTAATGATCAATTTAGCTGAGTTATCACCTTTAAATCAAGCATCTTTAGAATCAAATCACATTCTACAAGATACCTTGATAAACTATGTAGTATTAGCTACTTGCTTACTAAAACGTTTTCTTTATTTCTAAAAACTAAGATAAGTAGAATCATTTCAAGTAGTAACAGCATAAATAATTTTTTCCAAAAAATCGCATTAACTTGGAAAGTGTTAATTTTAAATACAGACAATGTTACATAAACTAGCCTTCAAACCTAACGGACTACTAAAAACTGCAATAATATAAAGGATGTTGTATTGAAAATAACGAAGTCGAGTTGTGAAAAATCAACACCTGTATACACGAAAATAATTTTAAAATATTCTCCAAATAAAACCAGACTAATACATTTTTATAATTTCATTCTATATTAAATCAATAACAATATATCAAGTGCAGAGATACTATTTGTACATAAATAAAATAAACATTAATAAAACTATTAATTGCATAGTACGGAGAAGTTTATATAGAGTTATAATTGTTTTCTGTTACAGTGTACTGTTTATTTATGTTTAAGAGTCTTCTCACTATTTCATCTGAATATAAAAATAAGCTTTCTTAAAAACACTTGCTTTTAATATATTTAGCCTGGGATGCAGCAGGCCACCAATCCATAAGTTAACCTGCTGTGAAAATGTCCATAGTATTTGTTTTTGCTGTGGCTTTATTAACATAGAATCAAATGTGCCTAACACCATATATTGTATTAGTAGTGCTCTTTGATAGCCCCTGTACAGATTCATACTGAGTTAGTAAGGAATCCAGAACTATTTTAAGATGCTTCATAATTTCGCGAAGTAAATAAATTTGAATCTGTCACGTTCCGCCACATCGCTTTCTATATATGAGAATATTATTTAACTTGCTTTCTGTAGATTTAGCAGTAACTCTTAGCATACTTAAGCTCTATCTAGGATATTGGTTTTATAGAACTCTAGTTTGAATCACAGGCCAACAGGGTTGTATTATGGGCCTCATGGTATTGCACGAGATGTTTACGGGTAAGTTGTTACTGAATAACATACTACAATAGGATTGAGTATAGAATCCTGGGTGCTAGTCACTGTATAGTCCTCACTGGTGGAAAATACCTGTTAAGTGATACTTCCAGTATCCCAACTTATGCAGGTTGAGTATCATTGTTAAACCTAATGGTTTTTTACTGTAAACATCCATAGTTGCAACCTGTTAGTGTCACTAAGTCTATCTGTAGCAGTGAGTCTGCATTCAATCCTTTTTTGCGTCAGATCAGTATAAACATTCAGTAAAGCGTTTTCTTAAGGCGAAGTATTCATTATACACGAGAAAGATTTGTATTCGCGACGTAGCATAAGACCTTCATATAAAATTTCAGGAAATCCAAGCCGTTCAAAATGCTCTATGTCAATTAATACAACCCCACGTGGGCAAGTGAAAGTTATATAATGTTTCTTAAGTGCTTTGGTATGTGTATATATTATTATACCTTCTCAAAAATAAGGTGATGATCTAATCCCTTATTAATCTACAATACAATACTATAAATCTTATATTTCATCGCATCCAGCGACAGAACTGGCCTGGAGCAGATACAAGGTAGTTATAAAAGTAGTCATTTGGTAGAAATATTGAATTATTGCTGAAGCACATTTAGTTTCTCCTTCATTTTGAGTTAGATACATGTATTGTCAAATCTACTAAAAAATTCAACAAGCTCAAGATGCAAGTTCACTAAGCATTATGCGTCCTTCTTAAGTGAGGCAACCATAAGATTAAATTTTGGCTCTTCGAACTGAACATTTTGGTTCTTTGAGCCAGTGCAGTCACTATGCTCATGTCTTGTACCAACAAACTGGTGAGGGCATAACAAGTTCTACAAGTCTAGTGCCCTTCCTCTAAATTTCTAGAACTCCATTGTTTTTATGAAACTTCTTAGGTGGTATTGCTCAAATTGCATAATTGTATTTAGATTCTCTAAATTTCAATTTTATCACTTTTCCACTTTCATTATATATTGAATGCCAAAATTTTTGAAATTAAAGTATCATAACTTTAATGTATGTAAACCAGCAAAATCGAAAATATGCAGTTTTTGGGATGGTAATTATAAAGAAGCAGTTGTATGGCCATGTGTTGTGGTCTAACAGTTTTTTACAATATATTTAAATAATATATTGTAGTGTTTCCGCTTATTTAATACTAATAATTAATTTAATATTTTTTTTAGTCTGTTTGCGGTGATATTTCATTAGTTCTTTGTTTATTGTTATTCATACATGAAACTAATCCTATTATCTTTGTTGTCTGGATTCACTTATTCACGCACTATTCATTGTTAAAACATGTCATACTTTGGCTTCTCTTAAAGGGTATAAAACAAGGCATATACAGAAGATAGGAGGTTAGTTAAATTTTAAATCTAACAGAAATTGTTACAGCTATACAATATCTATTTACTATTTTTTTAATTTTATGATATAAACACTGTTTTTAAAACTATCAGCAATTTCAATTTTCCAGATTTAGAAAATGTTTACAAGTTTCTTAACTTTTTCTATAATACTACAGTGTTTCAATAATTTAATACTCCCACTGTAAATTATTTTTTATTTTATTATTTCATCTATTTTATTATTTTGAATGCAAAAACCGAAGACTTCAGATAACTTTGGAAGATACCTCCCCAATCTATGCACATATCTTTCACTGACATGATTTTGAAATTGGACACATCCTTTTACTTCTAGACTTTGCTATTATTGATACGTTATGAGCTATACCACAATTTAAGCTGAGAAGGTTTTGGTGCCAAATCTTTAAGATTCATTGTGTAAGATGAGTGGAAGTCTTTTGTCATAGATGGTTACCTCATCAACCATTGAATTTTGGCAACTACATTTTGCATTAGGGGAGAGTGCAGATGAGTTTGCGTGTGAAAAGTGGAGTTGTCTGAAGTTAATAACAGAGCTCTATTATAACTCTTTCATGGTCTATTCTACATTGATTCTCAATGTCCATTTTACTCTGCTTACTTTTTCTATGAAACATTTTAAACATATTATTTAATAATTTATTTGAAATACTTGGCATATCGTAATATTATAAATCATGTTTGCTAATTGGTTTATTTGCTATTGGCATTTTTTTGTTGACCCAAAGTTGGTTTTGGAATTCAGTTCCTGGATCTGCAAGTAAGTCTATACAACATAGCAAGCTTATTATGATAAGTGCCTTTATCATCTAATCTATTATATGCTGAAGGTTATTAATTCTATTTTGATCTGAGATTTATTTTTGGTAATAGCATCCAGAACTGCAAGTCAGCTGGTAGTATAGAGACTTCTCATCATATGAGTATATGTTCTTCTGACTGTTTAAAAACTTTGTTAATTCTCATGCACATATAATCATTGTAGTGGACTCAACATTACTATTTATTATATTTGTATCACATTTATTATATCATTTTGTTCTGTATTAATGTGTTGTTTGGATGCATTATCATACAGTTATGACTGTTTGTCTGGTTTAATACATTAAACTTCATCTAGTTTTTAAAATTTATTTCCATCGTTTCTTAGAGTTATTACACACACACATCATTTCTTTATGGGTCCTATATCTGTATATTTCACTAGATGTTCATGCTATTTTTTTACCAGTTGAGGCAAGTGCATCTTTGTAGGAAAGACCCCACATCTAATCAGGTCGTTTCAATATGTTTATTTTGATCTTTCCCTTTGAGCACTTATCTTCACCGTCTGCTTGTTTGAACTGATGGAGATTTTAGAAATTTCACACAGGCACTGTATATTTAAAGATACGTTATGGAAACAACAGCTGTTACTCAAAAATCCCTTTTAAGAGGTTGTACACAAATTGTTAAACATTAACAAGATTAACGATGTAGATCGAATAAAGGTGGTGTAATTGTATTGCAAGCTGAAGAATCTTCAATTTTGACCAAGATATAATCCTAACTGGTGGACTATTATGTGAATTGTGGTATGGATTAACATATTTGGTACTACCTAAAAACTGTTCTACCATTGAAATCCAAAGGTCCGAATATCAACTATTAACGCTGCAGTGGCCTCAGCTACTGATAAAAATCTTAGCATTTGAAGAAGATAATGGGCATTGTGCAAAGCTATCAGTGAATGGAGTATTTTGCACAAGGATTTGATTTTCTTTCCATATAAGATTCAACACACAAGACATTTAAATCCAGAAGACCTACCAAGAGATCTGCCAAAAGTTGTGTTTAGTTGGGAATGATGCAAATTTAAAAAAATTGTAATTTATGCCTGACGAGCTGTAAGGTAACTAGACTTCACTGCTTCAGACATTTATTTCTGAGGATGTTATACGCAAAAGGTGTACAACACTAAACAACACAGTAAGAACGAATTAAAATATCCAAAAGACCGTTATTAGAAAGATATCCTGGACCACATTTACAGTGGTAATGAACAACTTTTTGGTTAGATGTAAGGCTTGTATTAACGAAGGTGGTTTATGTCTAAAACAAATCATTTTCTAAAAATATTTTTATGATAAAATAAATAAAATTCTAGATTTAAGAAAAACAATTAACAATTTGTAGCTTCCTTGGCCGTACATGAACTTGTTATTTTAATGTTTGATAAATTAAATATCGAGCAAACCGGCCAAGTCAATATATTAAATGCAGAAATCTTATTCTAATATCTAATTAGCGTAATGATTATTCAATTGCAACATTGAAACATTGTGATACCTCTCATAATATGCTCACTCATGATCTCAAAGCATATATACAAGGAATCAAATATGTATTCGTACGTGGGGTACAGCTAATTACTAACTAGAGCAGTGATGATGAAGTCTTAATAACAGAAACACATGTCCACTGCAATTCAACTTGTTTTCCTTAAGTTTTTCAAAACAAACTTGGTTTCTGCATTTAATATATTGACTTGGCCAGTTTCCTCGATATTTGATTTATCAAATATTAAAATAACACATATATTTACAATATTTTCTACAGCAACATTCGTGCATCAACCTATATTACCAAGCTGCCTGTAGTTCAGGCCGTGAATTGAAGAAAATTATAGACCTCAACAATTGGTGGCAGCAACCACCTTATTGTAATGTAGTTTTATTATTTATATTATTCTGTATTTTTTTTAGATGAAAGATATAAATATATTTTTCTTTATCAAAAAAAGTCGAGTACAGAATCATTACTTACTCTGCTATTTCCTTCTTGACCGGGCTGTAAACCTGAAGCAAGCATGTATGTGCTACCAATTGTTTTAATTTTTTCAATTCCACTAAATTTCGGTTTTAGAAGAAGCTAAAATGAAATTATTAGATCAGTTCACTAACTTCAAGAAGAATTAGGGTAATAAGTTTAAGATTTTAAATATAGTCATTTAGTATGGGACATCTAGTTTATTTAGCAGTATGTTAGAGGTGTCATGTGGTAACCAAATCAATTGAGTTTAACGTTTTCTGGGGTTACTATATTTTGCAGGTATGTATAATGAAAATATGACTGGTCCTAGACTTGAACCTCAGAGCACAACACAGGACAATTGATGGTATGATGTGCGACGACACTCAGACTATACTATTGGGGTTTATCAATGAAATTATTTATGAAAATGTATGCTTACCTTGTCGAACTCACAAATAATTTCATTTAATAGTCGAAGACATTCAAGACCTTGTTTGTTGACATCACTTTCATCATAGAATTCTTTATAATTTGGTATGGAAGCAAACATGACTGCTATGCATGCATACCTTTCATGGTAAAGCTCTTGAGTGTCTCTAGTAGCCAAAAAGTGTTCTGCTACATGAGCAGGTAAAATATTTTCAAGTAAAATCTGAAACAAATTCACTCATATTAATTCATGTATTAAAACAATCCACATGAGGGATCATGTAGTCAGGAATGTGAGTGATTCAGGAAGATTAGCTGCCAGTGACATATGATTAGTGAATAATTAGTAAGCTGATAATTGGCACAGAATGCTCTTATGTTATCGCACTATGGTGGTGTAAGTATGCAAGATATATGAGTTATTTCTTTGTGCTTTTCTAATAGTTCTTTCGATTATTCAATCATTAAATTATTCTTTTGTCTATTTTTTTTCATTTAATTGAGTTTATACAGCGCATAAATTACAGAAATATTTAACTGGAAAATGTCAAAATGCATTATGATGTTCGACTACTTCTAAAAGTTATATATCTTTTATATTTTGTTGTCAACCAACTATTAAATAATTTTAAAATACGCGAGCACATACGGTTTAATCTTATTTCAAATTTTGTAAATACTTTGAAAGCTAAGGTAGGATAAACTAAGTCATTTTGGAAAATTGTTCTATTGTTTATATAAACATTTGAATATTTCTTTCGATTGGTATTATTGGCTGAAGTTAAGCAATTGAAACACTCCAACTTACCTTATTGATCCCTCTCATAGTCTCAACTTCTTCCTGCTCAAATTTAAGTTTAGCCTTCCATAAGAAGTCCGTCCTAGATGTAAATTCAATTTGCCGATCCAAGATATGAAATATAATTACAGCTACGCTAAGAACTAATGCAGATTTTACTTCGAAAGGTAGACCAGGAAATCTGAAAAATGGGCTATTTAATTATTTGCATTTATCTTCCCTTTTAATAGATCACTAAAAAAGTTTTGCCAGTTCTTGAGGTTAATATAGTAAATTCAGTTCGAAATTTGAACCATTATGTACAATAACCTACTCGTACGAGTAATTCATTTTATGTCAATTTTTATTATTGTTAAGTGTGATTTAAGATGGAAAATGATCGTACTTGAAATGTAACGGTATCCTAAGGGTACCTTATGATTTAATTTAGAGTCAATTCAGTCTTAAAATAAAGTGGCGTTATCATGCGTGTTGGCCTATTTAGGTTCTGATGAGTTCAAGTTTGAAACTAGGGAAACTATGGCAGGCGACTATCAAAACAACGGTGCTGTTGTTTGCTTTAAGAATAGTACCAAGTATACATTATTTGTCAGTGATAGAATATAAAAGTTTTATTGAATCATTTTGTGTTTTCGTACATCCATTTTGAAATAAATAAATATTGGTTCGAAAGTTGATTTTTGATAAAGTTACTTTCTTTTAATACTGAATTGACCTATCCTAAAACTCTACCCATTGCATGGATGAGTCAATGAACAGGTCAAATGGGTAAGGTCCAAAAGATGCTGTTCAGCATAATATTCCATTTAAAATACTACGATTATATAATCTGAAAAAATATTTCTATGGGATTAAATTCTGTATATGACAACAATTTTTTTGGCATTTTGAAGTTTTACTTACTGATCATCATGTGCATCATGGTAGTCTTGAAAAAAGTCCAAATAGCTAAATATGCTGATATGTGCTATTACTGATATGATCATCAAACCAAGTTTCAGAAGAAAGCCTAGTCTCAAAAATACTGATATGGCAGCCAGTGTTAATGCTGAACTATACAAATACGTCTAAAAGTTAAACATAATAGTTAAATATTTAGTGATAATATTTAAATTAAAGTACTTACTGGTACATACTCAATTATGGGGTTATCTAGTAAAGACGGTAAGTCTGTGGTGTTGGTATTGTTTGATGGTTCAGATGTATACCCTGTTGGATAATAATCTACCAAAATTGGTGCTGGTATTGGGTCATAGTCCACCTACAATGAGATGGTGCTGTTAGACTAGTCCATACAAAATACATATAAAAAATTCTCAAAAATTGTAATTATATTGCTTTCTTATATTTCCATTCAACATTATCATTATTCATTCGTTATGAACTATGTATTCCAGAGAAGAACACAATATTAAAATCTTAAATCTCAGTATCATCGGTTAATAAAAAGTGTTTTCGTAATCGTTCAAATAATGTATCAGGGGACAAAATGATTCAAACTTGTTTAAAATTATTTTTGTTGAAGAATCTGGTAATTAAAATAACTTATTGCTAGCTTCATGATATAAAATAATCACTAAGTGCACTTCATTAACAATCTCCACCATCCATCAGTGAGAGCTAAAAGCTGCTAGAGATAATTATATTTGACATTCGTTTCGGAACAGCTGGAATTTATCAATGGTAACTTAGTCTGAGATGTTTCAGATATCACACCATCACTTATATTTTGAACTATATGATGGAATTATGGTAGAGTTTCTCAAGCTGGCCCATGAGTAACTTAATAATATATTTCGAAAGTTATTTACATCACAATCGAAACTGAGACACCGGCAACTTGGAACAATGCTGTGCTCATCCGGGCCTGTTGAAAAGTTAGAAAGGTTACTGACCAGTTTGCCTCCTTCCAGTGTTCTATAGATCTTGTCAAAAATCATTACTAACAGACTGTGCGACTGTACAAAAACCAAAAACCTCCAAATTAAAAGAAGAGTACATCAAGCAGACACAATGTCACCAATTTTTCAATAAGGTTCACCATGAATGCTGAAATTTTGTTTTGTTTCTATTTAGTGTATATGTTCGAGGTCTTTCGTTTGCATCCTGTTTGGGCTCCCTGCTGCATTTGACTTTCATTAATTTGTTTCCTTTATACTAAATATCTTTTGTGTGCTAAAAATATAGCTGAAATGTGTAATATGAAGTCTGACTTAGATAGGTTAGTGGAATATTATAATGCAAACAAGTTCCCATTTAATTAAATAAAAATGTGTGCAAATAATTGTTTCATTTTCAGATCTATAAGTAAAATTTGAGAAATTAAAAAAAAGATAATAAAAAAAGTGTTTACGATAATGGTTCAATCAATAATATATAGACTCTGATGAAAAACAAAATGATACTAGTGGCATAATTGAAACCTCATCTTCTATTACGTGTGTAAATACGAAACCCATCAATGATGATTTGCTCAACAAGGTCAGGAGTAGTCCTGAACGATTATGAAATTTTACAATCAATTACTTTAAAATAATCGATTATATTGATTAATCGATTATATTGGTAAATCGATTAATCAAAAAAATCGATTAATCAAGTAATCTATGATTGATTAGTGAAATATTCTATGATCGATTAATCAAATAATCTATGATAGATTACTCAAATAATCGATGATCGATTACTCAAATACTCGATCATCGATTAATCAAATAATCGATTAATCAAATAATCGATCATAGATTAATCAAATATTCGATCATCAATTAATCAAATAATCGATCATCGATTTATCCAATAATCGTTCATCGATTAATTAAAAAATCGATCATCGATTAATCAATTAATCGATTATTTAAATTATTTTATAAAATGTAAATTTAAAATTGATTTCCTTTTTTATTGTATACAAGTAGATACTTTTGTTCTTCTTGAAACAAAAGGTTCTACTTTATAAAATTTGTTTTATATTTTGCATTATTTAACTGTCTAAATTGTAAATTTCGAAGTAAATTTTCAAGTAAGAGAATCTTATCAATATTTTTTTCTGCATATTTTACGTTTCGAAGTATTTGAACTAATGTTGTTACATTAGAGCCTTCATGTACGCGAGTTGTATGTACCCGAATTTAAATTTGCGAGAATTATTTTTAGTTACAGATATTCTTTTAACTCAAAGAAAATTCATATATATTTATACTACATAATTAATTTAGCCATTATATGTGCTACAAATCATAAATTCCGTTTAGAAGTATGTTACGAAATTACAGTAGATTAATAAATACATTTCAAACTTGTTGAACCTGAAAAACATAACCGTATAATAGTAATAGAATTAAAACAACTAGAATGTACTGCAATTTTTAAGTAAACAAACTGGTTTAATGAAAACTGTTATTTTTATTTGTAATAGGTATTTCATGCAATTTATAGTAATATTTGAACTTCGAATAAGACTTGTTTAGAAGTTATATGAAATATATATTGAAACCTAACTCCGTACTTCCATTGATATTTAATTTAACCTGTTTATAGGATTTAAATGTACACGTATGATAAATGCACATGGTCTGACCACAAAAAATAATATCAGTCAATTAATGATAGTTAAAACCTTCAGATTTGTAGGACATAAAAGAGGGTCGGTTTGATTTTTGCGACATATCAGACACATAAATATTATGTAATATTATATTATGAACGAAATTAAAAATTTGTGTAAAACTCAAAGTAGTAATTGTAATCTGTGTAGTTAATTAAATTACACTAAAGTGTGTTCTTAAATTTGTTTATTTATTCCGATTTACGATGAGTACATAAGCATTCATAATTAAGAATAATTTATTTTACCGTAAACAACAATTTTTGACTATATGTCGTTAAATTGAAAATGGTTCTGTGAAAGTAAACTGTAACTACATAAGTAACTATTTTATAAACTAACTAATTTATCAATTTTTTTAACATATGCGATCATTGATTAATAAAATAATCGATCACCGATTTATCAAATAATCGGTCACCAAATTTTTTCTTCTATATAATCATACATCGATTAATCGATTATTTTATCGATTAATCTAAAATAATTGCCAGTATTAATTAGGAGGCGAATTGGAATCACTAGAAGAGGTGACGATCAAATCTAGACGCCTGTCATTAGGGCGTGATAAATCACCTATACTCTTATCATCAAAATATTGTTGTGTTATCTTATATTGTCGTAAATAGAGCTCTATATTTTTCAAGGTGAAAATGAAAAATATTGTTCTTGTATGTAACATTGAGGTGTTTATTGATTCCATGATCACGCAGTCATATATGATTGGTCCACATGTATGTATACCTTTCAAGAATGAACAATAGTAATAGTGGAATAAACAAGCAGTAAAAACGACGCCCAGATTTTTCATCTGACTTTTGATGATTACTGCTTAATGCGAAATAATAAAAATAAAACTGGGTTCAAAATGTACTTCCATAGTTCTTAATGTTAACTGGGATTTAGCATATTAAATTAAAAAAATAGAAGCGATATCACATTTAGAATCTTGAAAACAATTGTTGAGGAGCGGAATTTTATCCTCCAAAACACAACTCAGAGCGTGCAAATATTCCACCAGTATAATTAGAAAAGTTTGGTTTTAATTTTCTTCGAAATTCATAAAGTGACTATCCACAAATTAAATATTTGTCTTTCAAATCTATCTGATATTTTTATTTAACTTAATATTATAAGACAATCCGGAAGGGCTAACACTTATAAAACTCAATTTAATAAGCAAACATAATTTTTAATGGGATATATTCCTTTCATGTTGATTTCACATAACTTCATTCAGTTTGGAAAAATAAGCAATGAATACGTAAATTTATATGTAAATTACATTATACAACACGAAACATATTTATCAATCAAATATTTGAATGTACATCAAAATCATCATAACTTTTTTACATTTCTTTACTAACTTAATTTTATAGAGAAATAAAGAATTCAGATATTTTTATAAATATATCCGAAATTACAATTCTAAGGGGAATCTCCAGTAGCATTCCTATACTCGCATTTGGCGTTCTTTTCATTGCCCCTTTTATGTAAAGGCAAGCTATTGAAACGATCCGAGTTCTGGCATGGGGGGTCTATGAATGAACATTTGCAGCAAGTGGAAAATATAAATGGCGTGATCGCCTAGTGAAATATACAAAAATAAGAGCCATAAAGGACTTTGCGTGTGTAATAACTCTCAAGAACGTTCATGGAGTGGAGAAGAGATGGAATTAAATAACAACACAAGGTGAAGTTTAAGACGTTTTTTGAACAAAACACAAAGCCGTAACTGTATGTTAACCCTTCAGGTAAAACACTAATACCTAACAAAATTATTGTTAAATACACAGTTGAAAATTATACAAACAGAAATACATTAATACACATGAACTGGTCTACTCGACACTTGCCAACTCGTCAGAAGTTCTTCTGACAGAGAATTACGATTGCGGAACAGCTCATAAGGAGAATCCCAACTACAAGGGTGACGAGAACCGATAGAAGAAAGAGACTTCGTGCTTGAATTCAGCACAGAGGTGCACATTTTGATAAAGACATTTTAAAAAGAAATTAAGTATATTTGAGCATATTTTTTTCTCTATCTGTACCTCTTATGTCAAGTTCGCAAAGAAGGGCCCTACATGTGCTCTTGTTATGAATAGTTTTTGGGGAAGTGGGACGACTTTGTTGAACATTTGTACCTCGTTGGATATCTAATAAAACGAAGAAGTTATGAGAATAATTTGTACGCTTAATGTATTAATGCTTTTTTGATATAAATCGTTGTTTTTGGCTTGGAATTTCATTAGAAATAGAAAAATTTAACAAGTTTTGACCTGTTGTTTCGAAATGTTCTGTGTTTTAGGATATTTCATTGAGTCAGCTACGTATTAAAATTCAAATTAGTTGAATACGATAGCCAGTTTTTTTAAATTACATTTTAAAATAAAAAATCGGGGGTTTAAAAAAAAAATTGAAATATCTCTAAACTGGTTCACTTTTGCATAAGACACTGTATTATCTCACCGAAAGTCGTCGAATTACCAGTAAATTTGCATAACTAAGTCATATGAAGTACGACTCTGACGAACATAATTTTGCTATTTAATTCTGTGATTTACAAGCATCAACGGCTCTGATATTTAGATATTGTACATGCCTTACGATAAGGTTTCTCATCGCAGGTTTTGTTTTAAGTTAAATATGTTTGGTGATGATCTATGTAACTGAGTCCTATTTTTGGTCGTCTGCTTTTGTAAGATATCTTATCAGCTGCTATTAATTATGTTTGCTATATATATCTCAACACGCCCAAGTAATCAGTTCCATAAGAAACAACTGGCAATTTACTGTGTTACCCTTTATAGCTGTTCTGAGAGAGAATGATTAAGGAATTTTAACCCGCGACCTTTCATGGTCTGGCGTCCTCCATCCGTAAAGCCAACACATTCGTCTTTATGTAACGTAAAGAATATGTCCATATAAGAAGAGGCTACGAAGACTGAGTCTACCAACGATTGTGCAAAAATGTAAGCGTATCGATCTGCTTATGTTGTTTTGTGTCTTAAAGGAACACATTGGATATGACTTAATTATCATTTTTGAATTGAGCTACCATCCTGGACAGTGAGGACATGCGCATAAGTTGAAGGGAGAATTTTTTCTTAGTAAAATGCGTGATAATTTTTTTTAATAACAGGTTTCTTTACATCTAAAACAGTTTGTCGGAGGATTTGATCGGTGTTTTAAAACGTGGTTTGTAGTAGTATCTTGTTAGGTTAAAACCAGGATACACTTGTTTTTTTTGGTTAAAACATTCGTTTAATTATTTTATTATAATCACTCTAAGTACTTTTTTTATAGCGCAAGTTTTACTTCTGTTTATTCTTTCTTTAAATATATATTAATTTTTATATATTTCTTTTTATTAAATTAAAGAAAAAATATGTTATAAACTGGAATACATATTTTTAAATAAACAAAATCTTGACAAATTACTTACCAAACTAACGACAGCACATGTGGATATCAGTGTGAAGGACACGATAAATATAGCTAGCCTCAGGCATCGACTTTCAGCTACAATCTGTCCTGGAGGCGAACACGTTCCTAATTCATCTGTGGGTAATTCAGACAGGGGCCTGGGGCTGCAACAGCCATCCAACCAGCAAAGGTACACAAATACGATTAGTACGATCAGAGTAGGTGAGAGCGTTCCATACAAGACTATTCCTCTGAAACAAGAAAAATACATTTATTCTACAGTTTGAACACAAATTAATTATTTTTTTGTAGCCTTCCATTTTAATTGCTTGTTTTTGCCATCAAGAGGTTTTGATGAAACAAACTTTAATAGAAATAATATAAATAAAAAGCTTTTGAGGAATAGTTAAGTTTCATGAAATGTAAAGATGACACAGGTCAAACAAAAAAATATATGTGTAAACAAAAAATAATTGCAATATACCACTCACAGCTCTTTAATATATGATTCAAGTCACATACATGTTAAACATAGACATTACAACAATACATGATCACCGCAGCCGTCCGTGGGGCAATGCAAAAAATATGTTATAAAAAGATTACTTGTCAAACAATTCTTAATGATGATACTAAATCCGAGTACCTGGAATAGTCAGGTATGTTTCGATGTACAAACAGAAGACAAAGGTATATGTAAGGCAGAGGAGTGTTATTATTCTCAAGATTTTTAATATATTCCTACAATCATATCTATAAGGAGCACTATAGTTGCCCTTGATGCCCTTACCTGTAGAGCAAATCATTTTCTAGCAGTAGCAGAGTGACCCAAGCCAATATTGCACTCCCCTAGTGAGAATATAAGGTAGAAAGTATGCCACCCTAAATGGCTTGGACGATACTGATGTTTTAAGTCGTCTTTGAAAAAATATGGCACTGATGAGTTTTTTCGTTGTTGCTTCCACATAAACATCCTAAGTAGCGCTGGGTCGAACTCGCATTTTAGTATCAATCGTCAAGTCCAAAAAATGATCAAAAAATATTATTTGATTGAAATCAATCTTTGATTGAAGATGAATTTTTGATAAAGATGGATCTTTGATCGAGATCGATTTTTGCTCAAGATCGATCTTTGTCAAAATCAATTTTTGGACCGATCAATTTTTGGTCATGATTGATCTTTTATCAACAACGGTTTTTCATTACTGAAATGTAATCGGTAATTTGTATTTATTTATTTATATTTTGTGTCGACCTAAACTACTATAGACTGCCATTATTATTATAGGTTTATAAAATAAAAATAATAGTATTTGTGGATTTTGATTAACGTAAAAACATTAAATTGGTATATTTAATGTCTTGGTGACCAAATCAGTGTAAAATAAGCTAAGTTAAATAACAAAAAAAACTTAAAAATAAATAAATACAAATTCCCGATTACTTTCCAGTAACGAAAAATCAATATTGATCAAAAATCGATCTTGATCAAATATCGATCTTGATCAAAGAGCGATCTTCAATCAATGAACGATCTTCAATCAATCGATTTTGCCTTATTCTAAGATCGATATTGAATCAGACCTCGAACTTAATCGATCTCGCCACCCATTCCTAATGCTAAGTTAATGTAGTGTCTATATTTACACCTAAGAATAAAATGCACTTTCTGTATCTTTGCCTAATTTTTTGTTTGCAAACCACCTCTTGCTATATTAATGGTTTTATTATCCCTCCCATTTAAATATTTAAGGTATTACGCAAAATCTGCAAGTATGGCATTATTCGTAAATAAAAATATACTAGAGAAAATTACAATTGGTAAATTATTAATAAAAGTAATAAAGAGACTAGGACTCAATATAGAGCCTTGAGGTACCCCAGAATTAAGTGGCAACAAGTCTGACTTGCAGTCATCAACCGTCCCAAACTGTCACCTACCGTGCAGGTGAAAACTAAAAGATGTCCTACAAATACTATATAATAGACGAATTCCATACAATATAATTAAGACTATAGAGAACATGTATGCAGGTAACGAAGTACAGGAAAAATTAGACTAAGGACTTACCGGACCAATATCAGTTGGTAGCGGTATTCGCTAGAGGGAGTCACTTCTCTTCAACATCATAATGGACGAAAATATACAAAAGGTTCGATCATTGAGAGGATACAAAATGGGAGATATAAAGGTTAAAATTTTGTGGTACGCCGACGATGCCGTGCTCATTGCAGTGAGTGAGGACGGCTTACAAAGGCTCGTATACTCGTTCAATTGTACAGCTAAATCCTTTAACATGATAATATATTCCACTAAAACAAAGGGTATAACTACATCAAAAATACCCTTGAGATGCAAACTTGAGGTCGATGGAGAGGTTATCCAACAGGAAATTAAATTAAAATATCTCGGTATAGATCTTTTGGGCTTTGACGATGTGGAAGCAGAGGTGAGAGAACAAATGACGAAAGCAACAAGGATTTCAGGATGTCTGAATAATACAATATGATGCAACAAAAACTTTGGAATTGAGGCCAAGTCTAGAATTTATAAAACAACAAACATACCTACATACACCGCAGAGACCAGATCAGAAATATCAAAAACTAAGAGACTGCTAGAAATAGCGGAAATGAATGTGTTGCGCAGGATTGCAAGTAAAATAGTTTTACACAGGGAGAGAAATGAGAAAATAAGGGAAACGTGCAGAGTAGACGACGTTAATGGTGGGTTAGCAGGCAGAAATAAATAATGGAATTAACACATCGATAGGTTGGACGTCCTCGAAAAAGATGGGGCGACAACCTCATTGTAGAGCAATAGGCAAGTGGACGAAGAATAAAGAGGCGAATCGCCTAAAGTTAAGAAGGAATAAGAAGAAGGTATAACTAGAAGCTTCCTAAAGTAATTTACATTTCCAACAAGATGTCTAGGGCACAGTAGAGGATCCCGAAAATCCTGAAAGACGCTTAAAGTAATATTAACAAAATGCTCATTAAAATCCTCTGGAGTTAAAGATATGTCATGGCTATTGTATTTAGAAGGTCTATTTACATTGATAACAATTCATATAGATCACTGTAACTAACGAAAAGTAGCAGTGATCCTCTATCCCAGTATTGTAGCCCATTTAAGTTTTTGAAATCTCTCAGAGCATCAGTAGGATATTTGGAAAGAAAACCATTCAAACGTTTGGGCAATCCCCTCATACATTTTAATCAACATCAAACTATCTAAACGCAAAACTCAATCCCTTCCTTGATTTTAGAACACTCAAAGAAAATGAAATATTGAAAGCCTCAACTAAAGCACTTATCCAAAGTTTCGCTCATCGAATCGCACAACCCTTGTAGTTCAGTCTCATAATGCCTATGAAAGGTAGACTTCTCTCTTGTGTAATAGGACTATATAGCCTAGTAAGTAATGGGAAAAACGAAATTTTATTTTCAATTATCGGAAAGTTCAGTTTCCACTTTCTCGGAACTAACACTTGGCAGGTCACAGTTGATAAATACATTGTCCATATAGTTGATAGATTTCGTTCTGAAGTTGATAGAAAGCAATTGATCGTAAGTTTTTAGCAAATCATATGATACTAAGGCATTCCTATCAATCAAGTTATACGTTATGTTACAATCCCCAGTAAGAACAATAAATTTTGTCGGGTCAAGTCTGTTTTTGAATTTGTCAAGTATGTTTAAAAATACATCAAAATTACTTCTGGCAGAAATATTAAACCCACGAATGTCAACAACCTCACAGTGCAACCCCTGGAAGAGGGCATTAATGCTGTCTAGTGGCTTACTTGAATTAATTGGAATATTAGGTGTTGGTGTTTATTTGGCCAGAAGAATCAAAATGTTGATTATGGTTATGTTTTACATCGAAGGGCCTAGTGAACTGTACATATAATGGCGTGGATTCTGTCTCTTGTAAATAAGAGTACATTTCTTGTATATGAAATAAATAAGTGTTTTCGCTTACTTAAATTTCAGCTACAGAAGTATGTGTGTGCGCTTTTCTTCTAGTGCATAGCATTAGGGAAGTTGTAGAATAAATACAGCTGGAGTGAAAGGATGGAATTAAAAGTATTCACACACTGTCTTATTTTACACAATTAATTATTTTGTAAAGTATGTACACTTATATAATTAATTTCACGTACTTGAACTCTAAGAAACTTATCGAAAGTTTCATGAATTTTTATTATTCTACAGTGTAAATTAAAAATACTTAGATACTATTAGATAGTATATAAACTGTTCGTTTGAAGAATATAAGATATACTGTGGTATAGCGTGGTCATAAAAAGACAGATTGTAGTTTTGCCAAAAAGTAAGCCCAAACACCTGTTAAAACTATTAGGCTTACTCCATTTGGCTGGGATTTTCCAGAAAAATAATGCTTGATCTGGAGTCTAAACAAAGTAGCAACATTTAGGTTACACAATACACATATATAAAGGGGTGGTTGCTGATAAATAAGTATTAAAGCACTACAGGACCTACCGCAAAAACTATGACTAACGATTTCAATACTTTCATCCCCAGAAGACAATTATAAAAAATTGCTAGTCTATAAAAAGTTATCAACCTAAGAAGTTATGCGTTGAGAAATCTCGTGTGGCACTCTCGATTTAAACCAGTATTAACGTTTAAAACACTCTAATGATTACTAAGTTTCTTGAACATGTCTACAATATCAGTACTGCTCACGTTTATTGCATATATAAATTCATTCAAATACAGCCTGATGTAAATGCACTTGTTTATTAATGTTTCTTGAGACTTCATTGGGAAATTTGGGTAATCACTATTAGATACCGCCAGCATAACAACATAATAATTAAATTAATGGGAAGAAGTTGAAGTTGACCATATTCAAATAATGTTCGTGGATGGATGTTATCTTGGCACAACAAATAAAACTACGATATCAATTTATTAACGTTTTCAAAATTATAATTTTATCTTCAGATCACTACTGCAACAAGAGATCGCATTATAAAAGGTACATGAATGTGTAAAATAAAAGAAACTTACAATGAACACGTAAACACGTCCTGTCAAATGGTAAAATTGAACAATATCAAAATATAAACCATTATAAAGATCACCGCAAATGCGGGAATATACAAATTTAAGATGATCAACTATAGAAATAAAAATTTAATGCATATTACTTGTTGTAAAACATTTAAAAAAACCTGGAAATATGTAAAAGGTAAATAGGCTTGGCAGATAAAAGACGAATAAATCCAATAAGAGACAATTAACAAATTAACAAACTAACTAAATTGGGGAACAAAACTAGTCCACGATTAAAATCAAAATTCAAAACAAAAGCTAAGACGTAAAATACTTTAAAATATATAAAACTCAAAGGAAAAAACAGACAAAATATAAACAAAAATGGGGAATAAAAACTCACGGACGTGTCCAAATAGAAAAAAATTAAATAAATGAATAAATAAAGTATATAACAAGTAAATGTAAATGACAAACCAATATAACAATATATGCAAACATAGAAATAAATGAAGTGGAAGGGGAGTGTTACAGCTTCAGGCCCTTACAAAGATCTAGATACGGAAAGATCACCTGATTTAAATTTCCACCTGCTCTGATGGACAACGCAATTTCAAGGTGCTCAGCAATACTTAATTTAGATCCTTTATTGTAGTGATGTAAAATCTTGACATCACGGGTGGAGTCAAAATCATGTCCCTCAGTGTTAATATGGACAGTAAAATTAGAAGTATACTTGACATTTCTAATACAACTAAGATGTTCGTTGACCCGTGTTTGGAAAGAACGTCTAGTTTTCCCGATATAGGTTGCTGAACAGTTGGAACAGTTAAGAGAATAAACCCTCCGTTACACAAGGATATGGTCCTTATTACGAACAAGAACACTTTTAAGGTTGTTCCTGCTTCCAAAAGAAATGGTTACACCCAGACGCTCGAACACAGCTGCAACTTCATAAGATATGGGACCAACAAACGGTACAGAATACTTTTCCTCAATTGTAAAACCAGTAGTGGGTAGATAGTAAAAGTTACTGCAAATTTTATTGAGTCTTTGTAATGAGGGGTAACGGATAATGATTATTCTGGGCGATATGCAAATTGGTTAAAATTTCGGAGACGAAACTTGCATAATTTAGGGGGACAGTGAATATTATATGGAATAAGCTAGTGAAAAATGCAAGTCTATGACATATGGGATGGGATATGAGTAATAACCAATGCAGTGATCTGTGTGTAATCCTCCTGTTTGCCTCTACTTCAACAGTAAAGTTAATGCATTTGCACAATAGACAGCACGAATGTTACTGTTGAAGTAGAGGCATACAGGAGGATCAAGTTTTTGATCTCTCTATTTCCCGTTTGTACTACTCCGTAACACTGTAGTTTCCAAATGTGTTATTTTGTAGCCCAATCAACGCTATGGCTTTTTACAATATTAGCTGAACGTATTGTTTATGTCATTTTCACCTGCCTCTTTGATTGCCAACACTGGAGTAATATGTCCTAGCGGCGCCGGAAAATTGAGTCACCTGATATAAGGTTAACTTTCTTTAAGCTCTCTTGAAGACCCAAGTTTATCATTATTGTCCCACAAGTTCTTATTTTATTTTGCAGGAGTGCTTCACTGGTTTGTACACTATTATAGTAATTGTCCTTGTATAAGTGATGCCACAAATTAACGTAGGGTTCTAGGAGACCTACAGTTGTTTGCAGTATTGGACTTCCTTGCCCACAATATATTTCCAAATTACAAATATATCCTGTAGTAGCTTCACACACTGTTGGTATAAGAACATCATATTTTATACATTTTTTTAATTCAGAAGCGGTCATATCTTATCACTTTACAGATTAAGCCTTATCTCTAAAGCGCAATTCGTTTTGCGCGTGGTAGCGGGTAACGATAACCAATAATATTTTCAGAATTGCCAGGTAATATACTAATACCAGTCTGTCCTAAAAACGGTTCTATAATAGGTGGGTTGTCTTTTTCAGACCACTTTGTTATTACTTCTTCATTATCACTTATTTCAGAGTCGCTAAACTGTAACGGTAACACCCGGTTTCTTTTACGTATGAATACTTCTTTGTCATTTTCACTATCAGTATCAAATTGTGGCAAATCATTATGGCTTGAATGTGCCAATATATTATCGGCAAATATTACATCATCACTCTCGTAATTTTGAGAAGCCATTTTAAATTTAAAAAAAATTGAAAAACAAATACAATAACGATAATTTTGAAAAATAGTCTTTAAACTATACAGTTGAACGTTACGATTAAACTGAATAATTTACTGTAAAAATCACTTTACTTAACTTTTAAGAGAATTATATTTGTACTTGCTCATACACAAAATGTATTAATACCTGACACGCCTTTCAACATCAGTCAACGGTACAGGATATTAATACCTTTCCACACAAAACGTGTTAAGATCGTAATCCAAATTAGTGTGGAGCTGATAGGCCTTCCCATATTTTACCTAATATAAACTAAGGGTAAGTGGTGCCAATTTGTACTCTCATTCTCAATATCTAACAACAACTATAGGTGAGTGGAGCCTATATATACTATAAATCGATATTTAACAAGAACTATAAGTAAGTGGAGTCAATGAGCCCTCTTATTTTTTACTAAATGACCTCACTTGTGGATGAATGACTCCAATATGTACTGTCATTCTATATCTAACAACTGTGTGGGTGGAGCATTTGTGAATTTCAATACCTATATATCAATTAAAATCCGCAGGGGGAGTTCAAGTAACTTCATCATGTCTAATTACTAATGATCTTGAGCGCAACAAGTTTGATATGACTAAAATTGTCGACGTGCTAGTTTTATTTTGTATTTTCAATTATTCTTCGCTGCAGTGATATCAACTGTGATTGCTGTGATTTGTATTATGCGTGTCAGTTATGTTTTGAATCAATACAGATGCATATATTGAAACTGTTTAGAGATTATTTAACGTGCCCTTCTGTTTCGGAGGTCATTATGAACCTACACTTGACAACACTGGCAATATTCCTCTCTTGTGATCTCCATAGTAAGGTTTTTCTCCGTTTTATCAAATTTTTTAGTTCTGACGGTGTCTCGGTTATTTTATTTGAATTTTTTCTTTTCCTCTAACCGATATGGTTTAATTCTTATTGATTAGGAACGGTGTCTTATATTTCTAATCTTTTACAAGTCCAAATCCATAACATGCCAGATAAGCTAACTCATTGAAGTAAGTCCTAATCTATGATCACAAATACTTAAGTACTTTATATTTATAATTATAATTTTATGTGTAGTTTTTATTTAAGATAATGTAAGTTCGTATAATTTACAGACCTAGGATTGTCGTATCGTTACAGTAGTGCTTAGATTATCTTTACATGCAATTTTTTTATAAGCACTTCAATTTAAGCCTGGAATAAACAAAATCATGACTTTCATCTACCTGACGATGCAGACGTAATATGTAGCAAAATAATTTTTAGCAAATTTGCTATAATTAAATTAGGAATGATAATGTGCGGTGACAACGTGTATACAGTTTTCATATAAGGGCAGTAGTCATATCGTAGCAGAACTGCCCTAGTTATCTTTTTCTCCGTAATCTTATTAGTTTATGTTTTAGATAAATATAAATCCAGATGTTGTTTACTAAGTCACAAGTGCAGAGTAAAATTAAATTAAAACCATAAAAAAGCAACCTGATGTTCTGCAAATTAAGACAACCGTGGTGTGGACTTCTTGTACAGTAACAAAGACACAATTTTCTCTCATAAATATATGCAGATGAATTCAGTAAAAATAATTTTTAATAACGTAGAAAACTTTAATGGTTTAATTAAGCAATGCCTAATCTCTGGTGTTGATAAATTAAAACTTGTACAAGAGGACAGGGTAGGGTTTAACTACGGTGCATATCTAATTGCCCTACAAGGTAACATTTTGCATACTAATTTAACAACTTAAACTTAAATTTACATATTTAATTACCGATTTTAGCAAATGAATCTACCTTTACTTATTTTCCTGCCTCATAATGAAATTTTCAACTCATTTCGTAATTTCCTTATTCAGATGTGGTTGTTTCATGATACGTGTAGCAATAATACGAGTTTACTAGAATAGCAGAATCCCAGGCAATGACAAAAAGAAAAAGAAACCAACAACAAATTTCCTAACGGGCTGTATGAAGAAGACACCAGAAAATGACTCAGTTCGGATAAATAGGCAACATTTCTATAAATTATTATGCAAGTAGGTCAGCAATTCTACAAAAACCTATGAGGTTTCAAAACCAAAATTAAAATATTCTAAAATTGATCATTATCCTATTGTCATGTTGGTAACAAAATTGCATATGATAAATACCATTAGATAAATAGGTAAAGACATAGGTGTCTATGCTAAGAAGGGTGAAGGTAAGTGATAAGCAATCAGAGGGGTATATACCTAAATAAAGAAGGAAAAAAACTCCAGTCAATAACAAAAAGAAATCAACAACAACTTAGGAGAAATGCATAGAGTGTCAAGCCTTCAATATCAGACTTTGCCTTAATGGAACAGGAATAATGGCGAAAAATATGAAAAGCCTCCAATCATTTTCATTTGTGCAGGTTGGCTTCACAAAGTCCATCACATGCGAGTTTTGAAAACATGGCAAGCTAATGTGCATCGAGACGAAACTTAGCGTCGCTCCTATAGAGTCCTTTACTACATTACTACGTTCATGTGCAGGAGTAAGGTTCTTCACAGATGAATACAAAGACCCAAAATTCAGTAAGTTATAATTTGCAATCCTGATGTCAGCACCATGGAACAGTTTCAAGATTTTTGAATTTATCTCCTTAATATAAGGGAATTTTCCGTATTTGATTAACGGGACGGCAGCAAAGTACACTTTTGGAAGAAGTTTCGTATTAAGATCATCAGGTGGTTATTGTCGAATGGATATCCTCCACTGATGATTTCGAATATGTTGATTCCTCTGAATGTTGTTACACCACCTGCTGCTCTTAATATGAACCTTCTTCAAAAGTGGACTTTGCTGCAAGTGAAAGTATCTTGAATACACACATTGCTTCTTATGTGCTTTGTTTCGTGTACATGTTTTGACCACTTCTCCAGAAGTATGTGACGACCTACTTTCTTCTTAATCCGCAAGCCGATCCAATATTCCAATGCTTAATCGCGTCCAGAGATGGTCTGCCAGTAGCAGATACAAGGTATCTATAAAAGTAGTCAGTTGGTAGAAATATTGTAGATTAGATACTTATATTGTTAAATCTTCTGAAAATACCAACGAGCTGGAAATATACGTTCACTTCACTAAACAATTTACGTCCGTCTTAAGCGAGACGTTCAAAAGATCCTTCGACAGCATATACATTTAGCTCTTCTAGTGGCATCCTTTTAGTCTATTCATTTAAACAATTCGATCCTAGCGATTAAACATTTAGGTCCTATCGAGACCACGGCATGCGTACTCTAATATACGTATTTGTTAATAATGTATGACTTATGAAAGGTTATATTACAATTATAATGTGTTTATGGATAATTAAAACTTACTTTGGTATTGTCGAGAGTTGCATAATGCACATAGCAAGGAAAATTGCGGCGGCACAGGCGATATAGTACCGGAACTCCGGGTCAGGTTGACTTCGGTATTCTGTCTCATGTCGACGATTTCGGAACCACAACACTGCAGGATGAAGATCTTCGCTGCTCCACCACTTCCTGTAACAAGGAAACAATATATATATATTTACTCCGAGCATTACTATAATGTATTATTGTAACCCTATTCTCGTTAACGATATATACATAGGAAGGAGTAATTTGTTTGTGTATCTCAGGAAGTTCCAATGATTTATCTAGTGCTTTTACAAAGACAATCCCACAGAATTTATAATAATGCAAGTTTCTCAAGTGATTGTCTTGGGTAAATATAAACATAGAAACTGATTAAAGTTACTTTACGGTGTAATATGTATAAAGTCCCATTACGTGATGATTACGGTTTGTGAAGAAAATCTGAGGGAGGACTAAATTATACATGATTCTAATAGTATTCCTAACTGTAGTACTTAGAAATTCACTTAAAGTTTAACTGTAATCTACTAGATTTAAACGCAAATATGGTTAATTAAACTTACAAGATGGTAGGAACGCAAATTTCAAATAGAAAAAAAAAGAATTTGTAAAAAAGATTTTAAATTCACATACTTTTTAAAGTTGTGATCTTAAAACACCAGGACACGAATTTTTTCAGCAGATGTCCCAGAACAACAATTTCCAATAAATGATAACTCCAAGACAACTTTGAAAAGAGATAAATCTTCATGAAAAATGCAAAGTTAATCATGTGCAATTTTATACAAGGTAAGCAATGATGCAACTTTAAAAATATACCTTTGCCATTCATTATCTATCGATGCCTGTTTTCGGATAATTAGACCAAAGCAAATCAAACATAAAATTATTTCGTAAAATTTGTGTAGACCAAATATATTGGGTTTCAAAGAAATGTTTTCGTATGGAATATTATTTTTCAAAACTATAAAGAATTCTCCGTTAGATGCTGCCTATTATGAGCCATGCTGACTTTATTGAAGAGTAGACAATATTGACAGGGTTTAGGTAATCTAGAGAATTCACTTATATAAGAGATATAGGTTTTGGAAAGGAACGAATATGTTGCTGACGAGTAGGGGTGTTCCATATTACACATGCAAGGATGAAGGTTCAGAAGAGAAACACCAACTGTCTATAAATTATTTACTTATAACCTCGTCAGCTAGTTTCGAGTCATCTGGCCTTAACTTCAGGACAAACTAATTAATTGGAGATTAAAACCAAAGTGGCTGACCTCTGGTGAGCAGAAGTGCAACCCTCAGATGGTGGATTGGTTTCACTTGTTAGATCTGTTTAGCGTGCATTTCGCAATCGATGGGACGATAGAAAAGCAAACAATAGCTCATGTGGAACTTAAAAACCTAGCAAGGAAGGGAAATAAATGTTCGGTGCCTCATTGTGACAGTGAAGCAACTGGTGGATTTTCTTTCCATTTATTTCCAAAGGACAAAGTCAGACAAAAAGTATGGTTACATGTTTTAAAAATTGGGAAGAAAGTATCAAAAATAATGGTCGTGTGTGGAGAAAATTTCAAACCTGACGATTTTTTCTATTTTGGTAAGTGAATTATTCAAAATCTGTACTGTATTTACACTAGACATATAATTAGTCAAGAAATCTATACATATTTGTATCATAATCTATAACATCTTTTGATTTGTATATAGGAAATAATTTATTGATATGCCAAGTACCTACCTAGGTACATTTTTACTGCGTGCCTGCACAAAATGTACAATCCACTAAAAGGAGGGCAAATACCTACTGCAGTTGCCTAATTACTGTAGTTTTCAATAGGTAGTATCAGCGACATCATATTTTAGGCTGTAAGTTTATAGGAGGTGAATCTAAGAGAATGCTAACTGCTGGAGAACAATTTAACATTTATTTCATGAGGCCTTTGATCCAAATGCGATGTTTGCAGACACAATGAAAATATTTGGATCTCGGCGTCCGTCTTTACTATCACGCCACATTCGATCAGGTGATTTGTCTTGATAATTTAAGCACTTTATCACAGCATAAACACGCAATGTAAACAATGCAATCTATACATCATCTGACGGCCATCTTGGATTTAATGCTAGCGCCCCTTGGGATCTTTTAATCGCCAATAAAGATAATAATACAAAGGACAAATGAGAAAATGTCTCGAGCCGAAATTACGGTCGATTAGATTATAAGTAATTAGTTTATAGGCAGTTGACGTTTCCTTTCTGGGCCATCACCCTTGCATGTGTTTGGAAAGAAAAACAAAAACATAGAATTTGAAATAAACGAGAAACGTAAAAAATGGAAAGAAATATTAATAACGATTGTCGATGTTAGTAAGAAATTTGGCTACATTCGGGTTATTTGGAAGACGTAGGGAAAATATTGCAAATGCAGGTCATTCAACCAGATTTTTTAAAATAATTATTGACCCTCCCTCCAGATATGATTCCTCGTTAAGGGCTCATATTATAATCTATCTAAATAGTATTAAGATTATTATATTAGAAATATTACAAAGTAGCTTAGGAAACAAACATATATAGTTATAGTTTATTGAGACATCTATCTACAAAAATGTTACTGACATTTAAGTATAATTTCTAAAAGATTTTAAGAAGCGTTGCGTAGAAAATACCAATTTAATGTCTAAATAGGTTAGGTCCAATGCTTAAACTGCACTAATTCAAAATAAATATCTTCGTCTCGTCTGTAATGCAGTCAGGTATACACGTATAACAGATTTACAGGGATCATGCCTTTAGATGAATACATAATAAAGTCCGCAGACAAATTCTACAGGCAACACAACCAAGAAAACCCGCTTATAAGTAATATAATAAACATAAGAAGCAATAATACCCCCTTCAGAATCAAACGTCAACTTTCCTACCAAACACTTACCAATTTCGATCCAAATCCATAACGAAACCGGTTTCTTCTTTTATTCATCATTTAGTATTTCAAAACTAGTCACATTTACAAAATTTCAACTATCTTAAATATGATTTTTAACTTTTTTACCTATACAAGCTAGATAGTCTTTCAGTAACACACAATAAGAGCAACACCTTTAATTATATTGCATTAATTATCAGAAGAAGAAAGTCGTTAAAGTATCAAAGTGTGGCAATTAGCAGACGTTTTCTGTAGGCGGGCCACGAAATGCTCTCAACACCAAACCTTTATACTTTATGACTTCTTTGTAAATACTAAATTCTGTACATAATTTTATTTTAAGTTTGATAGCATGTAACAATAGGCAATAAATATTACTTGATTTGGGTGCTTTATATCTGGGAATCGAGTAGAGAGATCACGTGAGGAAGATTTAAGTTACATTGATGCAAATAATCAAAAAAGTAACAACTTCGTTTAAAACATTTGCTAAAGAACTAGTCCATTTGTTAATAATTGTTGAAATTTTAACCCGTGTACTTTAAAAAATAAAGAGAGATTTTCGTCACAGAGTTCTTATAGACGACCATGTTTCAGGGGTATTATATCTTTTATTTTGTCAAATTCTAGTTCGTAGATTTACACTCATGTAGTCAATCATCTTATTTGACAAAAAATACTTAAACGTTTACCCTGTCACAAAAATGTAAGAGTAGATAAACTTACTTGCATTCCAGGCACGTACTCCGGTCTGGCAATAGGTTGGATTCTATCATCGCCATGCTCTGTGAACAAATCCAATTTTATATTATTTTCTTTCGTGCAAATGTTTCCAGTGTTTTAGCTTGTATAAAAAAAACAAAAGGAATATTATTATACTTATTTCTATTCAAACGTTATAAGAGAACATGAATACAAATTTCGTTAAAATCAACAAACACACAGGGTTTACCACAAAACGAAAACTATCAGTTTTTATGCACTTATAAAGTAGTTTGTGTGGTGCTTGTTTAGTTGAGGATTACTATCATATAATGAAAGTCTTTTTTAATATTGGCTATTCTATTTACTATGCTTTTTAAAATATTAATGTTGAGACTTTCATTAAATGATAAGTTAAATTGTTAGAAAAACTTCACACTCATGTTGTTAGAGTTTTACAAGTTGCATTATATTATTTTACCAAATTACTGACCTGATTGTATGGCAACGACTGAAAAACAACAAAATATCAGCGGTTGTTTCTACACGAAAAATAATTAATAATATTAAAAATAATTTAGTTTCGGAGAAATAAATTAATTTTAGATCCAATAGACTTGCTTAATATAATCACAAGAGGAATGAAATGATTAGCTTAAAAGTAAGTACACTTTTAATGTAATGGCGTGAAGTTTTTTAAGTTGAAGATTCAGCGAAACTGGTTTTCGAGGTAGTGAGGATGAATTGAAATTATATTTTAGTGACAGAAAAAAAATTGTTCTATTTAGCAACTCTAATGTGCAGGTGTGGTATTGCAAGAGTAAGAATTAGTTTGATTTTAAACACATTTGGGCCAGTGATTTTATAGTGTATTCGTGAACGTTTGTATAAATTAACAGGATTAAGGTTCATAGATATAGTCATTTTATTCAGCTAAGTCTATTGGAGGTGGAATAATCAGGTTACGAGAGGTAAGTTCGGCAGTCCATGAAATTTGTTGTAAAAAAAAACTAAAGCAGTGTACTTAACATACAAAGAATAGCAAGTCAGGGACACATAATGACCACGAAGAATAGTAGAACGTCAGAATCGACGTCTAAGACACTAAGGGACCATTTTGTTATCTCACGAGCAGTTGCGAATCATTAGTTTACGTA